>LNAC01000598.1:0-69390 GCA_002007465.1 Ailurus styani
TAGCCAAAAGATGGAAACCACGCAAATATGTATCAACAGATTCCATTCCTATGAAATATCCGGCATGGGTGAATCCATAGAGATGGAAAGCTGATTCAGGCCTACCTGGGGCTGGGAGGAGGAGAGAATGGGACTGACCACCTAATGGGGACGGGTTGCCTTCTGGGGTGGTGAAAAGCCCTATAACTAGATAGTGGTAATGGTGGCATGACTCCATGAACTTAATGACACTTAATAGTATACTTTAAAATGGTTAAAGTGGTAAATTTTGTTATGCGTATTTTACCAAAATGAAATATAATCTTGGAAGGTACGTATAATTATCCCAATTTTACAGATTAGAAGACTGCAGGTCTAAGAGAGATCAACAATGTTACTATCAGACAGGGCATGGATCTAAGTTTTGTGTAATCCAAATTTTCTTGCAAAGGGTTTTGCAATGGAGGAATCTGAAGCTTAGCTCTTATTAACTCCAAGCTAAGTTTACATTTGCTGTTACGAGATAGAATTGGAAAATGAAAAAAGTATTAAAACCTAAAACTCAGGGTGCCTGGGTGGCTCAGTGGGTTAAAGCCTCTGCCTTCGGCTCAGGTCATGATCTCAGGGTCCTGAAATCAAGCCCCGAATGGGGCTTCCTGCTCAGCATGGAGACTGCTTCCTCCTCTCTCTCTGCCTGCCTCTCTGCCTACTTGTAATCTCTCTCTCTGTCAAATAAATAAATAAAATCTTAAAAAAAAAAANAAATCAAGCCCCGAATGGGGCTTCTTGCTCAGCATGGAGACTGCTTCCTCTTCTCTCTCTGCCTGCCTCTCTGCCTACTTGTAATCTCTCTCTCTGTCAAATAAATAAATAAAATCTAAAAAAAAAAAAAACCTAAAACTCCATTTTCAGTAACAGCAAAAATATACAATACTCAGGAGTAAATTTAACCAAAGATGTGCAAGACCTCTACAGTGGGAATTACAAAACATCCTGACATAAATTTAAAAAGACCTAAGTAAATGAATGGATATACCATGTTTATGAATTGGAAGACTTGGTACTGGTAAGATGTCAATTCTTTCCATATCGGTCTATAGATTCAAAGCAGTTCTGATCATAACCCTACCAGGGTTTTTGGTAGAAATTCTCAAATTCACTCTCCCATTTATGTACCAACAACATAGACTGCCCAAGAAACACAGAGAAAGAACAGAGTTGGAGGACTTGCATTGGCTTCAAGACTTACTTTAAAGCTATGCTATCATGACAGTGTGCTGTGAGGAGAGACCAATCAATCAATCAAAGAAACTGAACTGAGTGTCCAGGAATAGACCATTTATATATGCAGTCAAATGATTTTCAACCAAGGCACTAAAACAATCCAGTGGGGAAAGAAAAATGTTTTCAGGAAATGGTGCTGGAACAACGGGATATCTAAATGGAAAAGTAAGTGGATAGAGCTAGAATTTGACCCTGGGTCTGTCTGCCTCTTTCTACTTCCCTTCACCAGAACTGTGTTCCCACTCTTGCCTTGACCTTGCCCTTCCTACCCTCTCTGGCCACAGTCTTCAGAGATGAATCTAAAGGTTGAGACACTGGAGCAGCCAAAGCAATCTCAGTGTCAACTGTTTGCTCAGGAGATGGAGGGAGTCTTGACCATGAAGTCTGCCTGCCTGAGGGCTCGAGGTGCCTGGGACCCTACAGCCTGACGTCAGAGAGGGCGGTGAGAAGTCTGCCAGAGTGGTAAACCAGAAAAGTCACAGTACCTTTCCACTCTCAATGGTGCAGTCAAAGCCTGCTATCTGAGGTCACCTGGGCTCACCGGGAAAGAATGCTTAACTTGCCTTCAGAATTCTCAGGCTCCATTCCACCTCTGCCTCTGGATGACTTTGGGTCATTCTAACCTCTCTGATCCTTAATTTCCTCATCAGAAAAAAAGGAGGGGGGGGACAAAAAATACCTCCTCTACCTTCCCCACTGGGTTGCTGTTAAGTTTAATTGAAATATCCCTTGAAAACTATGAGGCTGCACACATACCCTTAAAGAGCCAATTATGGTATACCGTCATCGCTGACTTGATAGTCACACAGGTGGGAAGGCAAGGAAAGCCATCATTCGAACGATCTCAACAAGGCTCTGGGTGATAAGACTGGCCAAGAGGATACAGATTGGAGACTTACTTATAAGGCAGAACCCATAGGATTTAGCTATTGAATGTAATGTATGAGAGAAAAAAACTCCACACTATCTATCCCCTTCTTAGTGACATGGCCTTGGGCACAGCGCCTGACCTTTCTAATTCTCAGTCTCCTCATTTAGAAAATGGGGAGTAATAATACCAAATTCATGGGGTTAAGAGCCTTAAATGGGCTCTCTGTGAAAGCACCAATCACAGGGCCTTACACAAAGCCAATTTTCCACAAATGCTGGTTTTCTTTCTCATTTCCTTTTCTTCTCCTCAGGCCATAGTGCAGAAAGAATCTTCTGAACTATGAAGATTGACTCTTAGAGGTACTCATGCTGGACACTAAAAATGAAAACCATCTGGGGTTTGAGGCTTTGGTGGGTAGCATCATACATCTCAGAGTTTTCATAATAAAGCAACTTCTAGGCTCCGTGGATTATGTTTTGGCCCCTCTGGCAATTCTTGTATTCTTAAGATAGCTGGGGAAGCAACTAGAATTTCCTGGTAAGGCTCTAGAAGTCCCAAATGAGGCATGACAGCGTGGACTATGTACTCCAGACCTCTGTGACACAGGGCGATGGGAGCTGGGTCCCTATAGCTCTTTTCGTTTCTAAAAGGTTCTTGGTCTCTTTCTACTCCAGCTTGGGGCAGATGAAGGACTCTGGTATTTCCCTGCAGCCCCTGCATAAGATCTTGATACTAACCATTTAGAGACACCCCCAACACACACACTTTTCTCATTTTCCTACCATGATAGATGCTACCAGGACCTTGAACATGACTTTAGAAAACTATTCCAATCCTCCTTTTTCCCCGGTTGCGTAGAAATGGAAAAATCCACAGTCTCTTCCTCCCAGTGTCCTGGCTGGATGACCAGGTGGCTTTAGAGAAAGCCACACCTGAAGATGGACAAACTGCTGTGTGACACATTCCGGAGGAAGCGACTTGGGAGAAAGTAAGTTGACTACAAAGCCGCTGCCTGGAGAGGCCTGCAGTCTTCAGAGGCTAAGCTAATTAAGAATTTAAGAGCTTTCTTAAATTAAATGTCCCCTTTGTTTCTGACAGGCCCTTCCTGGGTGTTATTGCTGAAACGGAGAGACTTATGGGGAACACATGATGTTCTTATACAGGAATAATAATTAACTACCTCCAGCCTCCGTGGGCACTACCTGATCAGGATTTATGCCACTCCTTTTAAAACTAGAGCAGGTCTGAAATTTTTCCTCTGTCAACCCATTTCCCTTTACTAGGCAGATTAGCATTACAGACCACTCACCAGCTTCTGGGAATCCTATTAAGACACACCAGAGTGAAGTCATGATCTGTCTTCACTGTCTGTCATAATGATCTGTCTGCAGAAAAACCTAAGCTCTTCTTTGCCTCCCTGGCATCTTCTCTCATGCTAGGGCCTTGTCTAATGGTGTGACATAATGTGCCTCAACCTGGAGGGGTATGGAGTTCTCCCAGAGGGACTCTGGGCTGAGGGGCATTTCAGGCTCCTGAATGATGTCTCTGGAGCAGGGACACCTGGGGACACTGCCCCTTCTAGATAATTCCAGTGGGCTGCAGGGCAGGGAATTATGATTAAATCAGGAGCAGTGTAAAATGGGAGCAGTCCTTAGCCAGCTACTCAGCACCCAGCCCACAGATATCATCAGAATAAGTAAGTCTGTGGTCTTATAGGAGATGTAATTCAGGGCAGTACTAGGAGCCGAGTTATAATTATTATAATTTAAATTCGCATACAATGAATTCTTAATTATCTGATAATGAAGTTCAAGAGAGGACACCAGAAATTGCAGAGCCCAGATAATCCAAAAAGCTCATTTAGGAAACATGTTCTTTTTCATCCAACATTTATCCAGAGAAGTGAATTTACCCTGTAATGATAATAATTCATGTTTATCCTCCCAAGAAAAAAACTTTTGTAACTATGAAGAGTGATGGATGGTAATGAGACCCATTGTGTATTGTGTATTTCATAGTGGATCCAAGTATGGAACCATTATGTTGTACACCTGAAACTAATGTAATGTTATGTGTCAATTACACCTCAATAAAAAAAATCATATTTATGTAGGGCCCTTTCACATACATCAGTAGTTTTCAAGGATGTTTTCAGCAGCAGATACATAGTTTCAAACAAAATCTTCCTTGGCAGCTCGGTATTTACAGCAGGTAAAAGTGGAGTTGCTCTTGGGGGTGGGGGTGGAGTCAGAGATCTGTCCCCGTGGGTAAATCCCATCCTCCCTCCCCCTTGTAGCTGTGGCCTCTGAGGGAGCTCTGTGAAAGCCCGGAGCCTTGGAGATCACAGTTCGAAAAACACTGACAGACATTCTCTCTTGACTCTCATGAGCTTTGTGAGGTAGTCAGATCAGGGATTAATATTCTTACTTTATACACAAGAACGGGTTCAGGAAGGCTGTGTCACCCAGGTAGTTCCAATGGTGCCAGGACTTGAACTCAAATCTTCTGATGCCGAATTTAATACTCTTTTTTTTTATTGTGTTATGTTAGTCACCATAAAATACATTTAATACTCTTTTAACTAAACTTTAAATCCTTTGCTCTTTGCTCACTTTCCCAGCAACTGTCTCCTCATGTGGGACACACCAGGAGAAGAAAATTCACCAAAGGAGAAAAAGGGATAGAATAGACACAATTGATTAGAAAACCTTCCGTATTTGTTGAACTGTCCTTTCTCTGCTCCAGAAGTGACGAATCAACCACCATCTGATGATGAGAGTCGGGTTGGAATGAGAACTGTTCTCTGTTTCACTGATCACCTTCAGTGATTGGAATTTCAATTTCTTAATAATTTCTGTCACCGCTTGGCTGTGTCTAAATATTTAGGCAGATCTGTGCAGAGTGGATTTGCCTGTTTGATGTGTTACATATATTTTTGTATTCTGACTGTCAGTCAGTGAGGAAACCACGCCACGGAAAACAGATGTGATCTGACAGTTGCCAAATGTGGCTCTCCCTTTTTCCGGCAGACCCTGAGCCTCTTGAAGGCAAGACTGGATTCTGCCTTTGGACAACAGACTCCTGCAGAACTCGATCACCTGCCATTTACCTTCCACATTCATTTCCTGGGCGGTCTTAGGCACATCAGTTGCATTCCCAAACTCTGGTGATTCTTGATTCTATATTCCAACTCTAACCTCCCCCAGTCCAGACTACATTTCTATTCCTTTTTCTTTTCCTCTTTTTTTTTTTTTTTGAGAGAGTGTGTGAGAGTGCATGAACAGGGCAGGAGGGGGGGGACCACTCACTTTTCTTGAACCCTTCCCTTCCTTCACTATTCACTAACCTACCGAGTCATTCAGAGTCAACATTTTTAGTATCTCCTGTCTCGAACTCCTCTCTTCCCGTCTTAATACCCACAGTCTTGGTTTCTTCCTTCAGCCTGGCTGTTTTGTTTTTTTTTTTTTTTTTTTTTTTAAGATTTTGTTTATTTATTTGACACACAGAGAGAGAGATCACAAGTAGGCAGAGAGGCAGGCAGAGAGAGAAGGGGAAGCAGGCTCCCCGCTGAGCAGAGAGCCCGATGCGGGCCTCGATTCCAGGACCCTGAGATCATGACCTGAGCTGAAGGCAGAGGCCTTAACCCACTGAGCCACCCAGGCGCCCCCAGCCTGACTGTTGTAGTAGTTTAATGGGTGTTCCTCCAATTAGCCTAATGGGTCTCTTTCTTTTTTTTCTGATTCATCCTCCACGCTGTCTTTCTATGATTAACTTCCTATAAAGGCTAGCACAGTCTATCCCTAATTCATCTGGCCAGCCCCACTTCCCAACACAGCCCATTCTTCTCTCTCCCCCAACCCCCACATCCATCCAGTCACAAATTCCTCCTGTCATTCTATGAGTGGTACCTCATAACCACCTTCGCTGTTCTGCCAAGAGAGTGCCAAGCCTCCTCATTGTCTGTCTGCCCTGTGGCCATGATCAGGGGCTTTTGCTGAGGGCAATGCCCCCAATATACATTCACGGTTGCCCCTTAGTATAGCAGTGTATTTGTCTACCTTAGAAACCTTTTCAAAGAAAAGCTTTTGTTTTTCTTCTCTATTATATTTTGTTACATTCCTACCAGCAGAATTAATACAATAAATATAATAAAGAGTATACTAAATATTCCAAGTATACTGAAACACATTCACATATATTTGGTTTTCTTTATAATATTTAATTTTTGAGTTGATAACTTGACTCATTCCTTTTTTGATGCAGGAGTATTTTTAGGAGCAGTGCTTGCATAGTAAGGCTCCTGTAGCTTTGTTTACTGAAAAAATGTCTGTATTAAATCCTCACCTTTAAATGGGATTCTTTAGCTCTAGTTAGAAGCTCTTTTGAATTCCTTGAAAATAATACTGCATTGATTTCAGTACCACAACTGAGAAACCTGATGTCAAACTAACTCATGAACTTTCTACTTGCTTATAAAATTGGCTTTGTGAATTTGAAGTTATTGTGTTACACTATAAATCCTAAATGATGATTTCTTTTATTTATTTATTTATTTTTTGCTCATCCTTTTCACACCAGACTAGCCTTACAGACAAAAAAGTATTTGTTTATTTTAACCTAAAATCTTTTATGCTCAAAATTTTAGGTCATTATTTCTCCGTACCTCATATCAATTATTTATTGCTACAAAAATAATAAATTACTCCCAATATAATGGCATAAAAGAGCAGCAATGATTTCTTGTTCAGTGTGTGAGCTGGCTGGCTGTTCTTCTATTGGGCATGCTCTTGTGGCCTCTTTCAGCTGTCCAAAGTTCAAAAATAACAGAAATAAAGCCAATGAGTCCCCGAAGCAGTGATTAGCAAAAGTTTACAGTACACAGACCGAAAAAACAGTTTGGTCAGTGATTACGTCCTTTCAACCTTGGGAAACAGAATAAGATTTGCTTCTGATTTTCAGAGGCATAAGCCAGAAATGACCCAGGTCAAGTTAGCCTTGCAAAATAACTAAATTAAGCTTTGCTGGTATGACTAAACTGGTTTCATCTGCTCAGGCAATTTTCAAGGCTGGGCTCCGTTTGTTTTTGATGTTTACCCAGCGGAAGAGAATCCAGGGTGCTGGGCTCCTCTGGACAGCTGGGGTGACTGGGCCTCACGCCAATATGTCTTTCACCCTCAAAGGCTACACGAGGCTGCCTCACAGGGTCAGGGCCGTGTGCACAGCGCTCCCTAAGTCTCTGCCCCCTTCAACTTTGCTGACGTCCCGTTAGTCAAAATAAGTCACGTGATCACACCTGCCCACACCGCCCCCCCCCCCAAGGCCTGTGTACTTACATCTCTACTGGCTTCCTGTTTACTGAGATCCCACTAGTCAAAGTGAGGCTCTTGATCAAGCTCAGTGTGAGAAGGTATAGACTGCTGTGGGAGCAGTGGTCCAAGGGGGCCATGGTGTTACAACCCTCCGTGTCTCCCTCTGTGCAGTTTTTTCCTTTCCTTCTGGAACTCCTATTCCGTGGAAGTTAAAATTTCTACTTCTAGCTTTCATTACTCTTACTTTTTCTAATACATTTTCTTCACTTTTTTTTCTTCCCAATGCCTTGGGAGATAGTTCCTTAACCTCATCATTTGCTCACTAATTCAAATTTGTCTGTGTCTACTCTGTTATTTATCTCTTGGATTGTGGTCCTTATTTAAATGGTTATGTTTTTCCTACCTGGTATTTTTACTTGAGCTTTAAACAAAAACTATTATATTCACTTCATGTTAGCAATATCCTCTTTGATAGTATATATCGTACTTACTTCAATTTCTTTTCTTTGTCTACCCCATCTAGCACGGGTAACTCAGTGGATCCCCTTCCCTTTATCAGTGGTCACGCGTCTCTGTTATCTGGCATTTTTCTCCATGATTTTATCTTTTTTTTTTTTCACTCCATATAGGTGTCAGCTTCTTGGCTGCTTGTGTGCCCTCATGTGTGGGGAGAAGCCTAAAGTCAGCCTCTCATTTGTGTCATTCCTGCTGACTTAGCAGAAGACAGAAAGAGCTCCCCAGGCAGGAGAATCAATGGATCAGAGTTTGGGTTTGGCCATCCCTGACTGCTATCTCCTCATAAGGTGACCTTGTCCCCCTGTGCCCACTGTTTTCTCTTAGGAGTTTTACTCCCTTGGCAGGAAGGCAGGAAGAAGAAACTGCCCAGTCTAACCTTTGCTTCTGTGGCCATCTATTCACTCCTCCTCACATCAGGCTTCCAGACTCACATAATGCTAATAGACCAACCCTCTGCTGGCCCGGGGGATTCTATTTTCCGGTCCTGCAATAATAATAATGTCGGGGCGGGTAATGATCCATCCCAGGCACTTCTCTTTTTAAATCTTGGAAGTCTTTTTCAGTTTTGGCTCTCCCTGTAAAGAGGAGCTGGCCACATGCCAACTATAAAGCGACATTCGGGACCTGCGTAGACCCTTCACAGTCTCTGCTGGGCCTGTTGAGTTTCAATACCTTTGTGAAATCCCCTCCTTTCCACGGTGAGTCCTTATTCGTAATCTCTAGGTTCTCTGGCTCTTAGAACTGTCTTCCTTCTTCGGCCTTCTGGTTTGGCAGCCTCCTTCTTGTTTGTTTGCTATCTCAGTTACTGTCTTTATTTCTGTCGGGGGCAATCGGGGAGATTAAAACTCATGCATCATAGCTACCATCTTGCCTCTATTCCTCCACCTCGCTCCACCTTTTAATCTCATCGACGGGGCAATATTCTGACTAAACTAATTAGACTCTCTCAGCTCAAATACATTCAAGAGCTTTCTTCCCATGATTGGACAACAACCAAAATCCCTAAGTTTCAGTTTGTTTTCTTCCTTCCTTCCTTCCTTTCTTTCACAGAGAGAGAGAGAGAGAGATCACAAGTAGGCAGAGAGGCGGGCAGAGAGAGAGAGGGGGGGAAGCAGGCTCCCTGCTGAGCAGAGAGCCCTATGCGGGCCTCGATCCCAGGACCCTGAGATCATGGCCTGAGCTGAAGGCAGAGGCTTTAACCCACTGAGCCACCCAGGCGGCCGCCCCCCCCCCGTCCCTTTCTTATGCAACTTTGTCATTTCACACACAACCCTCTCTTTCCTGGAGAACAGATGAGGCTCTTTCCTGCCTCTGCTCCTGCCTCTGCTTAGAATGTTTCCCTGTCCCAGAATCTCTCAGTCTTCCCCTCCAGCTATCTGAATCTTCTCCATTCTCCGGGAACCAGTTCAAGTCTTATCTTCCCCAAGATTTCCCTTCCAGGGCCTCTCCTCCTCCAACATCTCATCACTGTCAACAGTTACATCTATTGAGCACTTACATTTAAGTGCTAGGCACAAGGCCTGCAAAATGCTCTCCATACATCCATTATCCTAGTTAATCCTACCACAACCTTGTGAGATGCTACAATTACTACCCCACTGTAAGAAAACTGAAACTCAGGGCATCTGGGTGGCTCAGTCATTAAGCGTCTGCCTTCATTAATCGTCAAGGTCATGATCCCAGAGTCCTGGGATCGAGCCCCACACCGGGTTCCCTGCTCAGCAGGAAGCCTGCTTCTCCCTCTCCCACTCCCCCTGCTTGTGTTCCCTCTCTCACTGTCTCTCTCTGTGTCAATAAATAAAATTGAAAGAAAGAAAGAAAGAAAGAAAGAAAGAAAGAAAGAAAGAAAGAAAGAAAGAAAAAACTAGAACTTGAGAGAGGCTGAATATAGCATGCACAAAGTCCCATGGTCAGTGGCAGATTTGGGATTTGAATGAACTTTGTGTCCTTAGAAACTATGCTTTTAATCATTTTGCTACACAGGTGTTAGAGACGGCTACAACTAACTTTATGGTGAACATCCTTCTAGACATTTCTTTTTCTGTCTTTCTCTTTCTAGCTATACGGACGTATGTGCCCTTCTCTCCCTCCCTCCCTCTCTCTTACACACACACACACACACACACACTCACGTAGTTAGAAAAAGGTTTTGCATAAGTTTTATATAAAATTTGCATAAATCACTCCCTGGATCCTTAAAACTATTAGCGATAGAACCAGAAGTAGTCCTGTCTAGTTTTGCCTTCCAACTAGATTTTAAATTCCTTGGTAGCCTCTTGCTTCTCGGTATCTCCCTTCACTGCAATGAACTCAGAACTGAGCACTGAGCAGGTGCTTTATAAATGCTTGTTGATGGACGAAACTAAGAAAGGATATAAAAGAAAAGGAATCATTTGCAGATAGAGTTACCAATATATTGTCATGAGGGCCTAAGGGCAGAGAGAAATGCCAGCAGTCTCCTGCCGGCCGCGCACTTCTGGGTGACTTTAGGCAAGGAGCTCAGTCAGGGAGGTAAAGCAGTGACGCTCCGCTCTCCGCAGCCGTGAAGGAAGGCCAGGCACATCCATCATGGTCATCAGACCCCCTTCCACGGAGTGAGGTTCGGAGGAAAACCGAGGTAATATCCATCAACTGCTCAGAGCCTCCCGAAGAAGCTGGACCACACACGGACCGAGGATAATTGCTGGGGGGAGGGGGAACCAGGCACAGGAGAGCTGGTCCTTGTGCTCACCCAGCAGGATGTGCAAAATTCAGCTGGGTTCTTTTTATAGTTTCAATCATCCCTGGTAATGAAGATTCTGCAATTAGAACTCAGCTGGCTGTTGTGTTGGGTATGTGTGAGGCAGAATAGAATCCCGGGTCTGCGGGAGGCCAGGCCTGTTTGTCAGGAAGGCTTGCAGGCACCGCTGGGAACAAGAGATGTGATGTAAGGACAGGAGCTATTTTTACAGACCATTTTCTAGCCACAATCACCCCTTAAACAAGTTCCACTTGGGCATTACATTTTATTTAGACTACATGCAACTCTCAATTATCAGTACAAATGGAGGGGAGTATTAACACAGATAATAGAAAACAGCGATGCTGCATTTAAGCCACCGCTAATTTGGAATTTATGATAATTTCACCTGGGCTTGATTAGCGTTTCCTTGTGTGTATTCTATGAAGAGAGAATTTGTTGAAAAATATTCAAGGTGGATTAGCCTATTTAAGAGGACATACTATTTTCCAATACTTAAGAATCCTAAGTCAATTTGTATGAAGCGCTTACTATGTGCTAGGCATGGCGCTAAACCCTTTACATAGATTATTACCCATAATCCTCTTTGACACCTTCTTAGGTAGGTACTGTTATCAGCCCCATTTTGGAGGTAAGGAGACAGGACTCTCGTCTGTGGCCAGACAGCCAGGAAGGGGCAGATCCTGGCTCCAAACCCAGCCAGACTCCACTCAGCTACTCCTGCTCTCAAATGTGAAATGGTAAGCTGGTTATAAACCAGGCTTCACTAATCACAAAACAACTCGGGTCACCTCTGTGTGGCATGGCCATCCCTAGTAGGACCTGTCATCGCTGCTTTTTCAAACTCCTCGCAGGCCAGGGTGAGGGGGAAGTGTCGGTTTCTTGCTAGATTATGAAATGCCTTGCTCATTCCTTGCTTGTGTATACAGCTCCTGCTTAGTTCCATCTTGAATTTGAAACTCTCACTCAAACTCCTACACTATGACAACTATTCCATCTCCTTAAATTGTATTATAAAAACAGAAAACACATCTGCTCCAACTGACATTTCTATGCCAATGAACATATCTGGTGAGCCCCAAGCTGCAGTTTGCTGTTACAACCCCTTGTCTGTGCATGGGCGGTGCTGCTACTACGTCTACCTTCCCCGGCATGAACTCGAGGGTCACTTGTGGTATATACACCTGCCAGGTGTGGGGGAGTGGAGGCCCCATGGAAATAAGGAAAAGAAAAAGACGGAAAACTTAATGCTTTTCCATGCTCCAATAGGCATAGAAAACACTGTTCTATTTTATACTTCTTAGCGGAGGGGTCATATGCATTAGCCCTTCCCTGAAAATGGGAACTTAATTCTATGGATATGTGGTACTCTGATAAAATGTGCCATTATTCTGGATCATGCATAACCATCACAGAAGATGAGTGAACACAGTGCACATAATTAATGTATTGGAAAACCTCATTCTCCTGGTACCCTAAGCCTGAAAGTCGACAGTCGCAATATGAAGTTCTAATTATGTTTGTGGCTATGACAATGCAACGAGCCTTACTTAATGGTAATATGGTCCATTATCCTAAAAGTTTATAAGCTCATGATGCCCACCTCTGAAGATTAGACCAGAGAAAGCAGATGAAGCTGACTTAGAGATTCAAGTCGTTAGATGAGGTTTGGGATGCTAAGTAAAATCCAATTCACTAATACTCCACCCCCAACACACACACACATTTTATAAAAGATAAGAAAATATTTTCAAGAAAAGCTACTTTGGCCTTAGATTGAATATTTAGTTTTGCAGAAAGGCTGCTAAGCAATAACAGGAAAAGAGACGTTAAGTGTGGTTGTTGATATAGTGAACTCAGCCCTCTATACAGATTATCCAAATAAATCTTTAATCTCTGATTGATTTAATCTCTGGTAGATTTGCTGCATGTTCCTTCAGTCCTACTATATTCCACAGATCTGAAGCAGAAAAAACAATTGATTTCAATTCCAACAAACCTATGGTGGAAAAAAAAATCTGTATTAAAAAACCACCGATCACATTCTAAGGACAAGTATCTAAAGCCCTAATTTTGAGACCGTCTGCTGTTTTGACCACTATGTGCCAATGTTCACTGCCATTTGTTTGGTTAATCAAGGGCCAACTGTCCATAAATGATGCATGATAAATATTGGCACACACACGTGCTGGGGTTGGGGCATCATGAATATGTTTGCCTGGCTTCACTCCAGGGGGTTAGGTGAATTCCGGTCTAGCTGGACATGGCAGTGGGTGGATCTGGAGTTTGACTGAAACCTACATTAGGGGGTGGAGGGCCAGGACGTGAAGGGTGGTCGAAGAGGTAGGTCGAGGGGGACAGGTTAGGAGCAAGAACCTAATCGAACTGTGCTGAAAAGAAAGGGTTGCCAGCAGTGAAAGGAAACATCAGCGGCTGTGGAGAGCTGCCACTAGCCCATAGGGTGGCATTGGGGGAATTAGGAAAAGATGTGCGTCTGGATATATGCAACATGGCACCGTGGTTCACAGCTAGGCAGGCACACCTCTGGATTTCAGCCCCCACGTGTCCCCTGGGCTGGGGGCTTGTGTTCAGGGAATAGCCTGTATGAACATGGAAGGTTGCCCTGGAGTCAAGAGGAAGAGCCTGGAAAGATCCTCCGACGGATGGTCAGGGAAACTTTGGAATAATGCTATAAAGATAAAATTAAGAGCAATATATACTTAGCATTAAAAAATAGATGGAAAGAAATCAAAGGAAAAATCTCTATCTCCTGAAAGGAAACCACTGTTGAGGCTTTCTTGAAAATTCTAGAAAAAATTTTATGAATGTATGACAACATGTATGTATATATGCATATACATATATGTACATGTATATATGTGTATATATACATATATGTACATGTACATATATGTGTGTATACATATACACATGTATATTTGCATATTATTTTGTATTTACATAAAATATTCCTATTATACACACTTTCTGCACCTTGCTTTTTTCACTTAATGTATTTTGAAGTGATTTCATATCAGTGTAAGTTAACCAGTTTCTTTCTTCTCACTGGCTACTTGGTATCCCATTCCATGGGTATAATCTAGTTTATTTGACAGGTCTTTTGTTATTGGATATTTAGATTTTTTCTGAGCTCTTACGATTCTGTTAGGACACTTCAGTTAGTGTCCTTTACGTCATTCTTGGTACATTGCTCCAGGCAGGACAAGGCAACAGAATCAGTGCAACGTCCAGTTCAGGCTCCTGGAACCTAAAAGTCCCAGTGGGATATCTGGCGGACACATTTCTTGCCTTCTGCAAACTTGACTTACTGATGGCTGCTGATGCTAAATGGACTCTGGGGGTGAGAGGGAGGTGGGCAGGGCATTGGAAAGGTGTGTTTTGCTTCTTGTGGGTCTGACACACACCACAAGCCCCCTTCGAAAGAGATCCATGGGGTGTTACATGAACTTGCCCCTGAGTACCCACCAGTTGTGAGATGGAGAAGGGCATCCTTTACATTTTACCGCCGGCCGGATGACAAAGCAGGTAAAGTTGCCAGAACAGCCCTCTGAGGAATACAGACCTTGAGGAGCAGCCATGGATCCAGCCCTACTTGGTGGACTTATTTCCAAGAAATGGGTCTTTTGAGAATTTCTCTCTGTGGTTACAATCCATTTCAGAACTTCTGTGCTCTATTTATATTTTCTGTGGAGAGTGGCTCAGGGAGCTGAATTATACTGAATTATGCCTGGGTCGGCTTTCAGATTCCCTAAAATGAGAAATTGAGGAAGAAGGTACATTAATGACCTTCCTTCTTCTTGAAGGTCCAATCAAATGATAGGAAAGCAATCTGCATAGTAATTGCAGCACTTCTCCAAGTGAATCCCTCTGCCCCAGTGGAGGAGAAGAGAATGGAAGTCACATCTATAAGGAAATTCAGACCCATCCGCTTCTAAATCACGAGAAGGTTAATTCAGCCCACACAATCACAATCAAAGGTGGCATAACATACTGGTCACGGGACAGCCCACGTTGTTCTCAGCAACAGGAAGTAAGCTGTCACGTGGACAAGGCTTGTGCTGACAGAGACCTTCACCTAGGACTGTTGGGTCAGTACTTTGTGAAGGTACCCCTGACCATTTTGAATTATAAATGGAAGCCTTGCCTTTCCCAATGTCTGAGAAGAAAATATAATGCCCAGAGTCCTTGCCTTGAACCCTCAAACCAAAGGATCATAAGACTGATGGATACTAATTGTGTTAATGGATCATCCTTTAAGGGAGTTAGAAGTATTTGGGGGAAGACGCGCATATCCCTAACCTTTGTTTGTTTGTTTGTTTTTAAGATTTTATTCATTTGTTCACCAGAGAGAGAAAGAGCACAAGACGGGGGAGCAGCAGGCAGAGGGAGATGCAGACTCCCCTCTGAGCAAGGAGCCCGATGTGGGCCTCGATTCCAGGACCCTGAGATCATGACCCGAGCCAAAGGCAGACACTTAACCCACTAAGCCATCCAGGTGTCCCATATCCCTAACCTTTTGAGAGTATCCACCTACAAGCCTCCAGTCGGGAATGCTGAGTGGGCTTATTCATTCTATTGACTTAGCATAGCATTTCTCATGCTCTCATTGATAGTTCTCATAAACGTAAAAGAAGTCTTTCTGTGGTTAAGTAATATTTACCTTTTCAAGATGAAATACATCTTCCCTCTTCTCAGGGCTCTGATGGTAACAAAAATTGAGACCTGGAGTCTTTGGCCTGCCAGTATGTGGCAGCAGTCCTCAGCCCCAGGTCGCTCCCCATGGCCAGGTTACCTCCAGCTCTGCCCAAGGCCAACAGATCAATGAAGTCCTGGCTGGTGCTCCTGCATGTTGTCCAGCTGGGCTCTTCAAACAAGAAGACAGGTTTTTTGTTTCTGTTTTTGTTTTTCCCTTTTCTGTTCACCTCTGACAAGTGCTCCAGCCCCCGGAATATGCCAAGAATGGCTTCCAGAGTCTCAGCCCAACTCTTGTCTTTGTTGGCCTCAAGGTTCTGCGTGGTCCTCATGCCGAGCCTCATCACCACAAGTGGTGTAGTGTGTGAGGTGAGCCCATAAGCAAGTGCTGAGTGGGAAGCAGTCAGTGATGACCATCAGTTCCAGAGGAACGAAGCCGCCTGCACATAAGATTCTGCCGCTGAACCACAAGCACTTCAGTGCTGGGTTTCACCTGCTACGCTGTATTGTTTTATTTCGGCATGCGTGCGTGCGTGCGTGCATGCGTGTAAGCCAGCACAACTCTGCTCTCCTCTCCCTTGCAGAGAGATGGACTGTTTCCAAACTGTTACAAGCTCCATCAGTTTCCCGTGGCTGCTGTAACAAGTACCTACAAATGCCATGCCTTAAAACCATAGCGATTTATTCTAGCACTGTTTTGGAGCTAGCTATCAAGGCGTTAGCGGGACCACACTCCCTCTGAAGACTCCTTGGAAGAACGTGTCCCTTGCTTTTTCCAGCTCCTGGTGGCTGCCACCATTCCTTGGTTTATGGCTGCATCACTCCTGTTTTCAGGCCAGCAAATCTGTTATGTCTTCATCACTCTCTCCTCAGTGTCTCTAAACTTCCCCATCCTCCCTGTAGGAGGGTATGTGTATAAGGATACATGTGATTACAGTCAGGACCCACCTAAATAATCCAGGAGAATCTCCTCTGAAGGTCTTTCATTTAACCACATCTTGCAAGACCCTTTTTCCAAATAAGGTAATAATCCAGGCTCTAGGGATCAGGACCTGTTATCTTTGGGGGACATTATTCGGCCTAGGACGCAGGTTTCTTCTATTTCCTATGTTGCTGTGTGTATAAGCACAACAGGTGCTTTATAAATACTTCTTTAACTGATTCGAACTTTCATTGGAATGAGCCCCAGAAGTCTGAAAGAGAAGCGCATGTGAACTCACTGGACAGGATCTCAAACCAGACGTCCCCCTTTGGGAGGAAGGAAACCAACACGCGTTGCCTGTGAGACACTGCCCGGGCTTTCCCCATCCTCTGAGTCCCTGAATTCTCACCTTAGCCTCTGCCTCTGACTGCACTGAACTTCAAAAGAAGGAATGGTAAGAGAATGAGGTAATTAAGTGAAAGAGGAAGTTGGAAGGTGGACTGGGTAACATTTTCTCTTGCTGAGAAGATGGAGGATAAAATCAAAGCCTTTGAGAAAAGGACTAGACCCCTGATTCACATTCGTGCTGGGCAGTACCTGACATGAATAGTCACATGGAAGGGTAGGTCCCATGGACACGGGAACCTCTGAGCATGAAGGTCATGAGCACAGAGTGCACATCTGCAGTCAGGCCCCTTGACGGCTTTCCTCTCAATGACCAACTAAGAACCCCAATTTTCCTGTGAGTCTGGGACAGACTCTGGATCTGTGGTCTTCTGCCGTGTAGTTGATATGTTCATAAGTCAATAGAACACACCTGAACCTCCCCCAGGAGAGAGAAACTGGCTTTGGCTTTAGAAGGTACTGAAAAGTCCAAGGGAAATCTGAAATTTGGGGCTGGAGGAAGATCACGTTTAGGCTCAGAGAAAGATTGGGAACCACAAGAATTCAGAGCTACTGGACGACGAGGGGCAGGGAAAGTTACCAGGCAGAGGGGAGAGGGGAATAATATATTGCCTGAGGATACAAGGATAATTGGGCACACACAAAGACAACCATTCAAACCGCAAGAGGTAAGCTTAGGCAGCCAAGTGGAGAGAATTGTCTGCTCTTCAGTTTCAAGCAGAATTACCTTCATGATAAGAAGACTCTCTGGACCACTTCATACAATGTTTCCTCCACCTCCTGATTTGGTGTGAAACTGCGCTCTCTCCTGACATATACTTGGACTTCTATGACCTCCTGAACAGAGGCTCAGGGTTTTTCTGAGCCTCATGTACCATAGAGCTGGAAGATGGGTGGTCAGTCCTCTCCCAGTTCCCCAGGCTCCTTCCAGACAGGAACTACTCTGTGTTCATGCTATTTGGCTATACTGTTCTCCACCATTCCTTACCATTAGCCCCACCAAAATATTTTTTATACTTTCTTTTATTTTATTTATTTATTTATTTTTTTTTTTATGTTATGTTAGTCACCATACAGTACATCATTAGTTTTTGACATAGTGTTCCATGATTCATTGTTTGTGTATAACACCCAGTGTTCCCACCAAAATCTTGAAGGCTACCTCAAATTCACTGAAATCGTCAGCAGCTGGCTTCATTTAAGTTCTTTCTCTCTTCTCCAAACTCTTCCATCTTCCTAGATGCTATCTTTGTGGACAATCCATCTCAGACCTGAGGGGGCCACTGATTCTTCTCTCACCAAAGTCAGTTGTGACTCAGCTATCACACCCAATGGAGATTTCTGAGGCCTTAACCAGCTTTTTCTGGCTCTTGGGTCCTCTGGTCCATTCCCACCTCTGAAAGTCTCTTCCCGTGGTTTCCCTACCACAGCTGTTAGCATGCCTTCACCTCCGTCATGAGCTTTCTTTCTATAAGTTTTGGTAATCCTCCATTTCTCTCAGCACACTGCTTTGTACCTGTCTGCGGATGGTTCATCCACTCTCATGGTTTCAATTACTATCAATGCACTTATGAGTCCCAAATATCTGTCTCCAGCCCAGCTCCCTCCCTTAATCCCAGGACCCATGTATACAACTATTTACTGAACATTTGTACTTTGTATCCTTCCAATTTCAATATATTCAAACCGAACTCGTTGTCTACCATGGCTCTAATCCTGTATTATTATCTTTTTTATTGATTTATGTATAATCATTAGTATCACTATGAATTCTTGAATTCATGATTCTTATCACTATTTTTAAAACTAAAAAATGTTAGGACGTCTGGGTGACTTAGTTGGTTAAGCGGCTGACTCTTGATTTCAGCTCAGGTCATGTCCTCAGGGTCGTGAGACTGAGCCCCTTGTCGGGCGGGCTCTGCTCTCAGGGAGTCTGCTGCAGGATTCTCTCTCTCCTTACTCTCTCTGCCCCCCTTTCCCATCTCAAATAAATAAATCTTTTTTTAAAAAATAAACTTTTTATTGACATGTAAGATCTCTACAGGAAAGTTCACAAGCCCTGAGTGTTCATTGATGAATTATCACCACATGAGCACACTCATGTAATCATCCAGGTCTAGAAAAGCTCCTCAGTTTCTCAACCACTAATTCCTGCCTAAAGATAACCAGTGTATTGATACCTAATATCATAAATTAGTTTCATCTGTTTTTTTAACTTTATAAAAATACAGTATATATTCTTTTATATGTGGCTTCTTTGGCTTCACATCCAGTTTGTGAGATTCACTGAAGTAATTGCTCTAGTGTAGTTCACTTATTTTCATTCCTGTATAGTCCTCCATTGTGTAAATATGCCATAACTAATTTGTCCATTCTACAACGGATGGACATTTGGGCTGTTACTAGATTGAAAATATCATGGATAATGCTACTTTGAACATTGTAGTGCATATCTTTTGGCACATATACCTCTTAAAACTTCTGTCCTAGAGTCTGCCATTTTAATGTTTTAATTAATAAACATCAAATCCATGAATCATATTAGTACATTAGCAAAGTCAAAATTCAGAAAGCTGTTAATGTGTTGCAGTAACAGGATAAACCTAATGAAGTTAAATGTAACAGGGATAAATGTAAAGTTTTACATTTAGCTTTAATGAATGTATCATTACACACAGTATAAGTTAACACTGAAAAAAGATCTAAATACCTAATAATGTGGAAATGGTTAAGTAAGTTACTATTTATCTTCTTAGGTGGAATACTAAATATTATCCTCGTATGAAGACATTGAAGGTTTTTTAAGCACCAGAAAATTATTTCTGATACACAAAAAACACCAATGTGCCTATATATGATGATTACTGCTCAGAATAATTACACATATATGGAGCAAAACCTTGGAAAAAATGTTTGAAGGCTAGAATGGTAAGATTAGAGATTAAATTTACTTTCAAAGTTACTTTTAATATTTTTATGACATTATTTCAGTGAAAATTAAGAACAGATATTTTAAAAATTACTGGACATTGTCTGGGTGGGGGCAGGAAAACAGAGACATGAAAATGAGGTACATCACTTTCTTTAGCCCATTTGGGGAGAGAAATGCACCCGTCTTATAGGTCATTATGAAGGTTAAAAATGGTAGGAGCCCAATAAATCATTGGAGAATCCCCTGCTTGGGGCACTGGGAAGGCTATGAAGGACAGTAGGAGTACGATGCAGGAGGAGTCCATGGACATCATGGGGAAGATGTGAGGAAGGCGCCTTTTGATAGGAACTTTTCCTTTACTAGTGAAAGCCAAACCAACCAACCAACCAACTCCCTTCATAGCATGGAAGTTGTGGGGAGGATATGTGGGATCCGAAAGGGCAGCTTCACCAGAGTGTGGAAGGTGCTAGCTCAAGGCAGGAATGACTGCAGTTCCCCTGAGCCAGCTAAGGCAGCTGGGGAGCAGGTCAGTACTGCTTGGGGAGAGTAAACAAGGGGCGTGCTAGAACAGAGTGTGTCCAGTCAGCAGATGCTCTGATGACGGGCACTCTCCATGCATCGCTTGAGTTTCACCTCCACCAACTGTAAATTCGTGGAGCAAGGACATCCACTCCCAGATAGAGGTTCTAGGAGACTGTTAGCCTTGATAATTTATAACCGATGGATTTAATGTTTGCTACGTGTTTTCTCTACAACTAAACCCTTTTCTATAAGTTACAGTAATAGAATGTGTAATGAGGTTGGGCAAGACACCACTAGCCCCATTTAGAAGCAAGTCTCATCAGTGTTTGCTCTAGGATGGTGATCATCCTCAAACTGACGGCTTCTCTTAGAGATCTCTGTGACTTTGGACTTGAATGATGCTACTCCTGATCCTGCTGTGTTAATTTCTGTCTCTGACCAGTACGTCTGCAGTATACTTACTCATGCGTGTGTATGTATAATATAACAAACATACAGAAAGCTTTAAAAATAAAGATAGGATTTAACAATATGTAAAACAAATCCTTGTGGAACCTACTTGTGAAAAGACATAGAGCATTACTGATACCCTAAAAACATTCCCTGGTTGTTACCCCTCCCTCCCCTCAGGGCTAAATACTCCCTTGATTTTTATAATCTTTCCTTCTTTACTTTTCTTATAGTTTTACTACTAAAAATTATTTAATTTTTCCTTTAAAAATGTTTATATATACTCCATCATACAATGTCTTATACTGTTTGGTTCTTTTCACTCAACATCATCTTTAAGATTCGTCTTCTCTATGTCATAAAGCTGTACTTCCCATCCCTATCTTTCATGGTATAATATTTCATAATATGAATATAACGCAATTTCTTGTTTACTCCACTCTTAATAGACATTTACACTCCTTCCAGTTTGGAGCTATATCCAATACTGCTATGAACATTCATAAATATGTATACTGTTGCACATAAGCATATGTTTTATGGGGACATATACTTGGAGGGGAATTGCTGGGTAATAAATTATGCATATCTTCTATTTTGCTAGATGATGTCAATCTACTTTCCATAGTGATGTGCCAATTTACACTTCTACCACCAGTGTATCAGAGTTCTTGATGTTCAATATCTTTGTAACACTTGATGTTGGC
Source organism: Ailurus styani (assembly GCA_002007465.1). NCBI lineage: Eukaryota > Metazoa > Chordata > Mammalia > Carnivora > Ailuridae > Ailurus > Ailurus styani. The sequence continues at coordinate 21,351 of LNAC01000598.1, forward strand.
TCCCTAGTGAGCATGTAGTCATGTATCAATGTGATTTTGGTGCACACTTCCCTGCTAACTAATGAGGTCAGGCACCCTTTTAAGTTTGTCTCTTTGGGTTTCTCTTTTGTGGAGTGCCTGTTCACATCTTCTGGCCATTTCCCTTGTGTGTCATCTGTTTTTGTTTTTTATTTATACATTTGTAGGAATTCTTTATTTATTCTGGATACGAACCCCCTGTTGATTAGACTTACTGCAAAATGTTCCCACTTTGAGGTTTGCATCTTGCTCTTTTGGTGCTACACTTGAATGAATGGAAGCTCCTAGCACAGTCAACTTTTTCAAACTTTTTTTTTTTAATCTCAAATGCTTTGGTATCATGTGTAAGAAATTGTTCCTGAACCAGAAATCATAAATATATTCTCTAATATTATCTGTTAGCCTTATAGTTTTTGTTTTTCCCGCTTGATCTATGATCCAGCTGGAAATGACTTCTGTGTATAGTTTATTGATCATTTTTAAAAGGATTCTTCTATCTTTTGATGAAACTGAGCTTCTGCACAGTTCTACATACTACATACTCCAAATCTGAGGCTAACCAAGATGTTAAGTCTACCAAATACCTAGACACTAAAGTGATCGACCTTTAAAACGCTAGAAAGATTGTATACATGTAATACAATTTATACATGTAATACACACATGTATACAAAAAATAACAGTGAGACATATCTACTAAGAATAGAAAAAGGTATCCCTTTGCAAGGAGACAGAGATATGATGGTGAAAGTGACTATGTTTTGAGAGAATACAGAAGACAGGAAATGTAAAGGACTGGCTATTGACAGAAGTCAGTGTCTAGAGGTTAACCATCCTACTTGTGATTTTGGCTTAGATCAGGATCTCATGGGTCATGAGACTGAGCCCCATGGCAGGCTCTGAGCTCAGTGTGGAGTCTGCTTGAGATTCTCTGTCTCCCTCTGCCCCTTCCCCACTGATGCAAACACACACACACACACACACACACACACACTCTCTCTCTCTCTCTCTCTCTCTCTCAAATAAATAAATCTTTAAAAAAAAAAGTCAGTGTCTCATAGTATTGACATAAGTCAGGCATAATGCATGTCTATTGTTTCTTCTGTCCAGAACAACAGTCCTCTTCTAAAAGCCTTGTTAGAATCTATCCTTCCTGAGATCAGGATCTTGTTGGTCTTGTTCAACACTCTTGTATTCTCCGCATTTGTACAATGCCTAGCACCGCAGAAACACTCAGATATATCTGTTGAATGAATGAAATACTCTTTCTGATATCAGGGATCCAAATGGGAGCTACGATCTCTTCCCAGATCGCCTACATAGCCTTCTGATATCAGGGATCCAAATGGGAGCTCCGATCTCTTCCCAGATCGCCTACATAGCCTTCATGACAACTCTTGTTGCATGTTTACTATGTGCCAGGCAAGATGCTAAATCATTGCCTTCTCTCATCCCATTTATTCCTTGAAATCCCCTGACAGGGCAAGAACTATCATTGCCCCCATTTTATAGATGAAGAAACCAAAGACACAGAGCAGTTAAATAAGTGGCATAAGGTAGAACTCTAAGTGCAGGAGTTGGAATTTGAAGCTAATTAATCAGACCATGGAGTTTATGCTTTTAATCCTCCATTAAGTTGCCATAGTGATTGACACAAGCATGACCTCCTAACACTCCCAGCTGAACCAGGAATAATTGTTGATTACTTACCTTGTGGCAGGTTCCACATAAAATTCTTTACATGTTTTATCTCATTTAATTATCACATCAAGCCTATAAAATAGATGCCCTTATTATCCTCATTTTACAAGTAAAGAAACTGACGTAAAGAGCTGAAAACACTTGCCCGAGATCGTATAGCTAGAAGGCAAGGGAGTCCGTATTTGGACCTCTCACTTACCATGCTATCTGCCTCTAAGATCCGCTGGCCCTTGCCTCAGAAAGGAACACCTCAACACGTAATGCCAGTCAGAGCCCTTCTCCAGGACTTCTGAACATTTCCCAAGCAGAGACTCTTCCTTTCTGGAAGACGTGAGGCTATGAGCCAGTGTTGGCCATAAGCCCCAGGGGTGGCAAATCCCATCTGCGTAGAAGAGAGTAAGCTGACTGACAGAGAAGCACACACAAGAGAAAGGGGGAGAATCCTGCTGGCTTGTTCATCTACTCTTCAGCTCTTCCTTTTGTGATGAGAACTTTCCAGTAAATTACTCCCTTCACTCCTTTGTGTTTTGCCCAAGCCAGTTCCATCTAGGTTCTTGTCACTAGCAATCAGAATAGTCCCAGCTAGTATAGAAGGCCATGGTGCTCTCCCAAATGTGCTAATGTTTATGAAAAACCATCAAAGCACTTTGGAGTTTAACAGAAACTCCATCTCCTGGCTTTCCATTCCATGTTTGAATGAGGATGATGACTTTTACGAAAGGGTCCCCTCTGAATTTATAAATGAACAATAAATCTGATCTTGTTTTGTCCAATGCTGCAAAATCTTTCCAGTGAAGGGGATGGCCTGATATATCCTCTTCTAAACTAAGTATTTTTTTTCTACCTGCTAATCCAATATGTAAAAATGTAGACTCTTTGCAATGGATGGCTCCTCTGGGCAAAATGGTCCTAAGTCCTGGACTCCCACAAACAGATATTATCATTGTATTTCTTCATGGGTTTTGAGACTATACATTCTCTCTAGTGCTCTGAGTCTCAGTCTTCTTATCTACAAACTGAAGGGTTTGGATTGCAAGGGGTCTTTAGGGCCTTTGGGATCCTTTTCCAACTTTGAGCGTGTTGATTGAAATGGAGTCTTACAATAGCCCAAGAAGGATTGGTCATTTGCTTCATTGGTCCTGGTGTTGGCTTGGGTGAGAAAACACCTGTCATTTCACACTGTGAAGATCTCTCTTTCTTAGTTCACCTTTTCAATATCTGGTGTTGCATTTCCCCAAGGGTGTTCTGCAGGATGGAACACTAGCCCTTGGGATGCTCCTTAATAAAGGACTCAATGATCAAAAACTATATGTTCTCTCCCCCTGGGGGATTCCCAGTGGACATTAGCAACTTAAAGGTCCTGGGAAGTTTAGTAGTAAAGAAACCTGTGTAACTTACTTCACCCTACCTAAGATTTAAACGCACCTTGATGTCACATGTAGCAACTGTTGGTTTAACTAACATCTTCCCTCTAGGTCTATATGGTACAGTAGATGTCAGGACTGTCTTGGTGTGAGTGTATTTGAAATGTAATAATGTTCTCTTTAACAATCCCACTTCCTGGCTGTAGCTTTTTGTGAACGGAAAAGTGATTGCTTGGAGATTATGACTCTATTTGATTACGAGCTCCCATGATATTACTCCTTTCCCTGAACTCTAAATGGTATAAGGAGTCCCTTCAATTGACCAGAAGAGGGAAGCAGAGGACCTGGGATGGCATCTCAGGCCCCTGTGGTGACTTGGGAACAAGTACCGAAGATAAGGCAGCTATGGTCTAGAAGCTTGCCTGGAGAGCATCATCTCCCAAGCAGAATGACCCATTCACATTTCGACCATATCACCTGCAGAACATGAGGTCCCATTATTGAAAGCCATCATCTCAAGCCAATATGAATTTCCCAGAGCCCCACGGGAAACAGGTTGGGGAGTTCCTGGAGACCCATCAGGAAAAGACTGAAGGAGACTGCAGAGAGCAGTGAGGCATGGCCAGCAAAGAGGCAGACCTGGGATCAGAGCAACAATTCTCAAGAGCAGGGTCTCCTCGCAGTTGTGTGTTTGCTCCCTCTGATCCCTATGAGCAGGTACTGCAAGGCATTAGTTACAAAAGGTCACAAAATGACAAATCTATTATCATTTATGTTGCTTGTTTCAGGTGACATGGTATTCCTTTGGGGCAGTATTGGGGATGGGCCCAAGGTTCCAAACCCCAGATCCATTCTTCCCAGAGCTGTGTGCTCTTGCCCATGGGGTCCACAAGACGGACATGCTCAGAGGATGGGGCCAGGAAAACACATGCATTTTATCATGGTATTTTGGCTTCAGACACCATGCGAGGCCATTGAGAAGCTGAGAGTAACCACTGAAGGATTCTTTTTGCCTAACATATAGGTGAGATTCTACATTAAAAGTGACTAAATGACCTCCTCAGCATCTTTTCCCCTAAGTTTATACCTCTTTCACATATACCTTTCTTCGACTTCTATACTTTAACTTTTTGATGGCAAGAAAAGATGAATCGAAGGAAAGAATGTCAAGGTAAAAAGAAATGAGTTTCTTCTAAAGATCTGGAATACAGATGGCATAAGCTACTGACTTCAACCCTTCTTAGCACAACAAAGATTCGAATGAGAAATTCCCAAGACGTACATTCAAGAGGATGATGTGGCCAATAAAATACCTATGAACTTGACTCATCCTCATTACCCTTTTTATCGCTCTCTGCCTTAGATGTGTGGGTAGGAAGTAATGGAGCGGGGGTAAAGTAAGGAAAATGGAGTGGGAAACACAGAGGAAGCCATTTTCTTCTCCTTTCTCCTTTCATTCGCCTCCTCTTCTCCTTCTTTCTACCCTATTCCCACTCATCAGAGTCCTTAATTGTAAACTTGAGGATCATTGTGTTGAAATGTCAACACCCATGCTGTGTTCTCTTGTACATTCTACTTCTCGTTTCTTGGTGTTTCTGTAAGAATGAGAATTACTTGATGTTTGGTGTTACTTGATGATGTGATCTCTTTTCTTCCCCCAACCTAGAGAACCCAGGAATACACGAGCCCTGCCCTTTCAGTGTCCATTCATGCTATTAGTTTCACAAGGGACTTCCGTGCAAGGCAAGGAACAGTAACAGATACAAATCAATAGCTAGGCCAGCACCTGATAATTGTCAGTGCAGTTTTCTGGTAAAAGCTTGGGTACATGTCTTCAGCTTTGATATCTGTGTGGGATCTTTCACTTCTCATCAGTTCGAAATCTTAGGCATGTTGGTAGATAGAGAAATCCATGCCCTACAAGGAGAATTAAATTCATTTACCCTTCTAGCACTGTGTTGAAGAAGAGATAAAGGATCTATGTCTATCCCAGGAGGCTGGAAGCAGAAAGTCTAGGAACAGAGCATGGGGGTTAACATTTCAACAGAGTGGCCCTTGCTAATAATTGGGGGCCAGTCCAAACCTTGAACTGTGACCAGTCAGTGTACAGATTCTCTTCCCTCAAGTTGGGGAGATCACGGAGCCCTACAGGGGATGTGAAGAGAGGTAGAATCTCTTTCACATATGGAAAGGAAATTTCCTATACAGTTTTAATATCTGAAAAGAAGTCATTAAAGATTTTTTAATCCTAAGAAGGAAACCAACATCTATTGAACATCTATCATGCTTTACATTGTACAAGGAAGATTCCTCAGAGTATCTGTCAGGTTTCTTTATTTGTAAGTAACAAAAAACAATGCATACTTATTTAAGCAGAAGAAGAATTTATTTAAAGGATATTGGATAATTCGTGGAATTGCTAGTCAGAATAGGCAAGTAGGATCAGACACTCAGTAGTCAAAATCAATTCCAAAATTCAAATTATCTCATCTTTGGCTAGGGGAAGACTATTCAAGTTAGTGCCTGACTCCTTTGAAATGATCATTTCAATAACTTCTTTGCTACCTGGGATTACAAGATATTTTATGCCTAGCTTGTACATTTCCCTTGTCAAGCCTGGAATCAGACATTCTCGAAGGAGTTCTGGTTTGTTTTCATAGGAAATGGTATTTAGAGACTATAATCTGGGTACTAGTGGTGTCTTTGCTAGTGGATTGGTCTTTTTTCTAGGCTTTTCAGCATATAAATATGGAATACATATTTATGAAACACATATATTGTACATAATATATATCATATACTATATTTAAATAATATTAATTATAAATTATGAGTACAAAGTACAAGAGCTCATACCAATAATTTCATTCAAATTCAGGACCACAGAGTTTTTATTTAGCCTTATTCATCTGTATCCATGTCTCCTCTCTCCCATACCATAAAATTCAGTTCTCAGTGCTACCTATCACGGACTGAATTGTCCATAAAAAATTAAAAATTTATATGCCGAAGCTCTAACCTCAATGTGATGTGTTTGGAGGTAAGATCTTTAGGGATGTAACAAAGGTTAAATGAGGTCACAAGAGTGGCACCTTAATCTGATAGGACTGTTGTCCTCATAAGAAGAGTAGGAGACAGAAGATTCTCTTTCTCTCTCCCTACCTCTCTCTCTCTCTTCATGTGCACAGAGGAAAGGCCATGTGAAACACAGAAAGATGGCAGCTGTCTCCAAGCCAAGAAGAGACCTCACCAGAAACCAACGTAATGGAACCTTGATTTTGGATTTCTTGGGAAAATAAATTTCTACTGTTAGCCACCCAGGCTATGGTATTTTCTTATGGTAGCCCTAGGAGATACAGTAACTCATTTGCTTTATCTCACAATATAGCCACAATAATACCATTGCTACCACTACTAATATGATTATTGTAAATAGTTTAAAAATTCTTTATGTGATTTTTTTTAAAGATTTTATTTATTTATTTGACACACACAGAGATTACAAGTAGGCAGAGAGGCAGGCAGAGAGAGAGGAGAGAGGAGGAAGCAGGCTCCCCGCTGAGCAGAGAGCCCGATGCGGGCCTCAATCCCAGGACGCTGAGATCATGACCTGAGCCGAAGGCAGCGGCTTTAACCCACTGAGCCACCCAGGCACCCTGATTTTTTTGTCCTTAGTGACTAGTCAGGTCACTCTGACTAGTTTCTTTCCATGTGGTAATGCCACTATTTATTTATTTATTTATTTATTTATTTATTTATTTATTTAGAAAGCTTTTATTTATTTACTTGAGAGAGAGAACAGGAGGGAGCAGTAGAGGGAGAGGGAGAAGCAGACTCCCCGCTGAGCAGGGAGCCCAATACAGGGGCTCCATCCCAGAACTCCGGGATCATGGCCTGAGCCGAAGGCAGACGCTTAACGACTGAGCCCCCCAGGCACCCTGGTTATGCCACCATTGAAATACAAGTTAGAATTGTCTCCTTTTCCTTTTCACTTTTAGGGATTGCTTTTTAAATTTTTAATTTTGTTTCATAATTATGTAAACTATTACATGATTCTAAAGTCAAATCTGCACAGCATGTTTCATTTATAGAATTCTATCATTAACATCCATATGCCCAATTACAACTCTGTTTTTTCAGAAGATTTAGAATATGTTTAGGTGGACATATAGCAAACTCTGTCACACCAATAATTTGTGTTTTCTCTGTACTTTTAATTTTTCCTCTTTTTCTTTCGTGTTTTGTAACTGATGAAAATGTGTTTAGTTGTAGACTTATATTTTTCATCAAATTGAAGACTTAGCATGCTTCTTGAATCTAAGATTTATGTTTTTATCCATTCTGAAAATTTCATAATAATTTTCTCTTCAAAAATTTCTTCTTTGTCATTTTCTTAATCTTTCCTTTTGGAACTAAATTGCTCCTTCTCAGTATATCTTCCCTGATTCTTAACTTCTTTTTTATATTTTCTATCCCTTTATCACTTTGTGTTACATTCTGGTTCATTTCCCCAAATTTCCCTTACTTCTTTAGTTGTGTTTAAATCTGTTATTTATCTTTTTTTTCTCTGAATTTTAACTCCAATTGCTAGGATTTCTCTTTTATAGAAGTTCCTATAAAAATCTACCTCCTTTTATCTCTTAATCATTTAGAAATATGTGTTTTATACAACTTCAGGTTGTACTTTTGTCTAAAATTTGCAAGCCTGCTTATCCTACTATTTATTTAGTTTTTTGACTTTCCTAAGTAGTGGATGACCTTATCACTTGGTAATTTTGTTTTTGTTGGTGGTGGTCACACAGAAATTTTGTGTTGTAAGCTGATTTTAATGGGGGATATTTTCCCCCTTTGGGCTTTCTTTGTGCTCTGGAGCAGAAGTTGGCGTACTCTTTCTATAAAGAGACAAACAATGTATACAGTAGCCTCCTTTATGCACCAACTATATGTTCCAAGACCCCCAGTCGATGCCTGAAACCATGGATAATAATTACTGAACCCTGTTTTTTCCCATACATACATCCATACCTATGACAAGGTTTAATTTCTAAATTGGACACAGTAAAAGATTAACAACAACAATAATAAAATAAACAATTAAAGCAAATACTGTAATAAAACTTATGTGAGTGTGGTCCCTCTCTTTCAAACATCTTATTGCACTGCACTCACCCTTCTTGTGATGATGTAGGAAGATAAAATGCCTACTGATGCAATAAACTGAGGTGACTGGTATAGGCATTAGGCTGACATTGTCCTTCTGAATACCTCAGAAGGATCATTTCCTTCCAGATGCTAATTAACTGTGGGGTAACTGAAGCCATGGAAACCAAAATCGTGGATGGGAGGGAACTGTATTTTAGACTCCATAGGTCGCATACGGACATAAAGCCTCTACCTCTCCTCCTCCTCTTCCTCCTTCTCCTTTATCTTCTTCCCTTTGATAATGCAAAAACCATTCTTAACAAGCCATCATACAGAAACAGGATATAGGCAGTATTTGGCCCCTAGGCCTGTGTGCCAACTCCCACAATTGACATTGGAAGAGTGTGCTTCCACTTGCTGAGGGTTCCAGAAATTTGCTAGCCCTGAAACAGTTTTATTAATTTATTGACTTGGGGATGCTTACACCTTCTGGGGAATATACATTTGGGCTCCACTCTCATGCAAAGGCTCCATATTTTGGTTTCTACGGGAAGAATTTTTCCTCTAATCAGGGTTCTAGACAGATTCAAATTTCCTTATCACTTTTCTGGTCCAGAGAGTGAAGTGGTTTTTGTTCCTAGTTCTGGTGGGGGAGACAGGCACGTGCCCTTCGAGGTTCCAATTTTATGCAACAATCTTAGTCATAGCTCCCCATCTTATGCAGGACTCAAACCATTATCTTATCCCTTAATGGATTAAAAAAAAATGCTGACTTTTGACCATTAGAGACAGTATTGGGATTTGATACCTCTAACCCCCCCATCTCCTAAGTCATCACTACATTACTTTATAATTCTGGCTTAAGTTCTTTCCTTGTTTAAGTACCTAGTTTTTTCTTTCTTTGGAGCCCTACTATTATTTTAATTGTACATATCATATATTACTTACCATTTCTCCATGCTGAGTAAAGCAAGAGGTCCAAATTAGCTTATTCTCTCAAATTGCCAGCATAACTCTTAATCAGTGTTGAATTTTGTCAAAAGCCTTCCTTCATCCACTGTGATTATAAAATAGGTCTCACTCACTGAAAAAGATATGTCATGTTATATTAACTTTTTTCCTAATTCTAAGTTATTCTTTCATTTCTGCAATAAAGGTTTCTGGGCTGTGACGCATGAGGCATTTAACATACTGTGAATTCAACTTAGTAGGTTCATGAATTCCAGATGCCTAAATAAAATTGCTCTAAAGGTTGATATGTTCTTCTTTTTCTTTCTTTCTTTCTTTTTTGGGAGGAGGTGTTCAGATTTTGTATTATAGCTGTCTTAATTCTGTTAAAAAATTGGGTAACTTTCTTTTATTTTTTTTTTAGGGAGAGAGAGAGAGAGTGCAGGCACACAGGGGGTAGGGGGAAAGGGAGAGAGAGAATTCTAAGCAGACTCTGCTAAGCACAGGGAACCTGTCAGTCACAGAGCTCAGTCTCACAACCCTGAGATCATAACCTAGGCCGAAATCAAGTCTGATGCTTAACCAACTGAGCCACCTGGGAGACCTGGGTGATTATCTTTTTCTTTTTCATTTCTTTTTTCTTTCTTTCTTTCTTTTTTTTTTTTTAAAGACTTTATTTGTCAGAGAGAGAGAGAAAGCAAAAGAGAGAGCACAGGCAGGGGGAGCGACGGCCAGAGGTAGAAGCAGGCTCCCCGCTGAGAAAGGAGCCAGATGTGGGACTCTATCCCAGGACCCTGAGACCATGAACTGAGCCAAAGGCATACGTTCAACTGACTGATCCACCCAGGTGTCCTGCCGTGACTTTCTATATTTATTTTTATATCTATTTTTTTAAGATTTTGTTTATTTGACAGAGAGAGAGAGAGACAGCGAGAGAGAGAACACAAGCAGGGGGAGAGGGAGAAGCAGGCTTCCCATGGAGCAGGGAGCCCAATGCGGTGCTCGGTCCCAGGACCCCGGGATCATGACCTGAGCCGAAGGCAGAGACCTTAACCCACTGAGCCACCCAAGCGCCCTTAAAACAACTTTTGATTAGATACTTATCTTTTATACTTTTCCTCCAAAACAATAAATCTCAGATTTTTAAAAATAAATCTTGCTTTTGGTTTTGTTTTTGTTTTCATATTAGTTATTTCGGTTGTTATTTTATTTTTAAAGAATTTTTTTACCCTTATTGTAACTCCTTGAATTGAATTAACAATTCAATTATTTCTATTCTTTCTTCAATGATTAGACTATTTAGAGTTATCAGTTTTTGCATTCACTGCGTCCAATTCTCTAACACGTAGTGGAGGTTGTCTGTCTGCTGGAATGTTCTTTCCCCACATCTTCAGGGGGTGAATTTTTCCTGATGTTCCGATCTCAACTTAAATGCCATCTCAAGGAAGCTATGCCAAGCAAAAGTACTCCCATCCCCACGCCAGTCGTGTTATTCTGTTTTATCTTTATTAAAGCAAGTGTCATCCCCTGATACTTTCTTGCTTTACTCACGTACCCACTTATTAGCTATTTCCTCTGACTGTAGTGGTAGAATGTAAGATCATGAGAACAGAGCTAGATCTCCTGCTGTTGGAAAAATGTCTAGCATCAAGTAGGTGGTCAATAAGTATTTATTGCACGAATGCATTAAAAGTGTTCTCATTTCATCATTTCAAAAATAGCCTAGAATAATGTTATATCTCAATTATACCTCAATTTAAAATTTTTTTAATTTTTTATAATTATTAAACTTTTAAGTCATGTTTATTTCATTTTGTCATGGTAAGTGTTTGGGAGTTTGCCCTCTGCCTCAAGTATGTGGTTTATTTGCTTGCTTAATTTCTAGTTTTATTACATTCTTATATGATCAAATGGCTTGGATGAATTTTATGCTTTGAATTGTATCGAGTTCATCTTTGTGTCTTATTTATGATCACTTTTGGTAAATGTTACTCAGAACCTTAAAAAGATGGCATATTTTCTCTTTGTAAAAGAAAAATTCTACCTATGATCCAGATTTTTTATTTTTTTGACAGTTTTTGTTTATTTCAGCTGTCAACATTTGAGATACGTGTGTTTAAAAGTCTCCCACAAATATTGTATTTCAAGCATTTTTTTCTGACATTTCTAACATACTTTGCTATTGTCACAGAAAGTTTCCAGTGGTTAGATCTTTACTGTAGGTTGTACCTTTGTTTAAAGGTACAAAATATTTTTCTTTGACCCATTTAATGCTTTTTGACATCAAGTCTATTAGTCTGAAATAAGCTACTGCCTGCTCTCTTTTTGTTTGTGTTTGTTTGAAGAGAGAATCTGGGAAACTCTGGCCTAGAGCTCTGACGGCTCCCAGAGCTCCTTTCCTAATGTGCAACAAAAGGTTAAAATAATACCCCAAGGGCCAGCTCTATTTGAAGGGGAATGTAACACACTCTATGTTTGAAATGTCTCTTGTGTAGGAAAAAGAGCATATATTAGTGACTTCTCCAGCAGTGCTGAAATTACAACTTCACCAGAGCCAGAAATTGCATACCTGTCGACCCATTTAGCGATGTCCTACCTTTGAAATCTTGAGGTCCCAAGATTACCTGACCTTCCGGAACAAAATGACACCCTCCATGCTGCTCCTGACAGAGGATCAGAAGGCCAGTACAGAGTGAACGGACCACCACATTTTACAGAAAGCACATTGTTTCCAAGAGAATCCGGGAAAAAATGGCAAAGTCTGTACCTTTAACAAGGAGGACACCTTGTTTGCCTATGGCAACAGAGAAAAAAACAATTATTAACGCCAATAACATGGAACTACTTAGTCCTTCCACCCCCCAAAGGCAGTTTGCCTTGACTTCTCACCAAAACATGCTGTCCTGGCTATGAGGCAGTCTCACACTACTTCTAAAGATGGCACGGCTGGGATACCCAACCTACAACCTTAGGATGTGAAAACAGGTACATGTTCAAAGTCTTTTGCTCCGGAAAAAAAAAATGCAAAATTGGTGTCCATTCTGGTCAGAAGATGAAACTGTGTCTGAAATGTTAGCAATCACATTGGCTTCTTTGAAAACAACGATTTTAGTATGAAATAAATTTATTATTTGCTATTAAAAAAAAAAGACTGTCTCCAAAGTGGTTACACTTAGGATTCACCCTGGACTATGTAGTTGCATCTTTTGTGAAGATGTCGCTGGAGCCGACTGTAATTGGCGATCACCAGGCGGGTTCCTAGATAGAGCACAGAGAGCAGGGTATGGAAGGGGTACGCTGGGCGAAGGTCCCGGGTTTCTGTTTCCCTGAGACTCCCTTTCTTGGTTTGGTTGGCCGTGGTTGAGGCATCCTCATCCACTCCCACCTAAACCTAGTTCTGGTACTGAGATGTGGGAGTGTGAGATGCTTGAGAAAGTTCATGAAGCCTTTGCCGTGAGGCAGAGCCCTGCAAAGGCATCACGCTCCAGGAAACGAAACCAAAAATAATGTTCAGCTTTGGCCGCACGTCCTCTGGTTATGGTGGCCAAATCAGAAGTAGGCAACTATGGGGTAGCTGAGCCCAGGCTGAATGACAGGAGAGCTGTGTGCAAGTCCCTGTCCCTGTCACTGACTTGCCAGAGGCCACTTTTCAGTAGATGAAAAATGGGCCCAAGCAGAGCAGGGAAGCACCTCCCTCCTCAGAAGTCTTCTGTAAGTAGATGAGAAAAATGTAGTCTGTCTACAGACTGACTATACTATAGTCTGTCTGGAAGCAAAATACAGTTAAAAAAAAAAAGACAAAATAGGACAACTGAGCTATAGTGCAAACTGCGATCTGTCACCAGCTGCCCCTTCCCTTTCAGTGAGGGGCTGGACGTCCCCCTGCTGGGAATGTTGTCGGCAGTTGACCCTCAGCTGCCCCCTGTAGAGAGCCTCTCCACCCCAGAGAGCCCTGTCTCAGGGTGGCCCACAGCCCAAGACTCATCAGGAGGGTATATAAAGTTCATGCCGTTTTGCTCCAATCCAGGAAACCCTAAAGTTCAGTCCAGAGTTTCTGGAGGAATCTTTGGAGACCTTCACTGAGAGGCACAGCCAGATGTTTTCAGGGTGAGCCCAACTCCAACCTGAGCCATGCAGAGTAGGAGGGAATGGTTTTTATCATCTCTCTTTCTCCAGAAATTCAAACAGATTCCGAGTGTAGGTACACCCAACTTTAAGAAAAACCCATTTTTGAAGGCGTGGAGTTTGTTTGTTTGTTTGTTTGTTTGTTTGTTTGTTTGTTTTGAGTCAAATTGAAGGGCAATTTCCACAACAGCTACCATTAATTTACATTTACTATGTGTCAGATCCTGCTAAGTGCTTTCTATCCATCAGCTCATTTGATTCTCAGAACAATCTTCTAAGGTAGATAATAATATGAGTTTCATTTTAGAATTATGGGGAGCTCAGCTTAGAAAGGTTAAGTAATTTGCCCAAGTTCACATCTAGGAAGTGGTGGATTTGAAACTCAATTCTGTCTGGCTCCAAAAAAACAAGCTAATTAACAAACACTCAATACCACCTCTTGAAACTATGTTACGGCGTGTTTCCCTGTAATTCCTGTAAATAATAAATTATTTTCTGGCATTGAGAAGAGAATTGGGTTTGCAAAAAGAGCAGGGGTGGAGGAGGAGATACACTCTGTTTTCTAGAAAAAAAAGGAACAGTAGGCACTGCATAAATATTAAACCATTTCTCTCTCTCTTTTTTAAACATTTTATTTATTTATTTGACACACAGAGAGAGAGATCACAAGTAGGCAGAGAGGCAGGCAGAGGGAGAGGGGAGAAGCAGGCTTCCCGCTGAGCAGGGAGCCCAATTCGGGGGTCGATCCCAGAGCCCTGAGATCATGACCCGAGCCGAAGGCAGAGACCTTAACCCACTGAGCCACCCAGGCGCCCCTAACCCCTTTCTCTTGGTCTATCTCTTCCATGTCCATGAAAAGAACTAGAAATAGAATAAGAAGCATTTCTCACTACTTAAGTACATCGGGAACTTATCAGCTTGGTATTTATGACAGTAGTGTCCACAGAACAGTGTGTCTTAAAAAGAGACTTCATTTGCTGTCCAAGAGGTAGGAGGCTATATGTAACTTCAATGACCTCTTGGGTTTATGTAGACAGTGTTAAGCAAAAATAACTTTCAGTGTGTGTGTGTGTGTGTGTGTGTGTGTGTGTGTGTGTGTGTGTGTGTGTGTGTTAACCTCTTCAGAAACGAGGTCATTCTCTCAAGGCCATTTTCGGTGTTTCAGTCCCTCCCGCCTGAGCCCTGCCCACATCCCTCCACCGTGGGCGATGCCCTGGGAAGCCCCGCCTGCTCCCACAGCTGTCATGTCCACCGAAGAAGGCATCTCCGACCCTTCAGGAAGCAGAAGCAGATTTCCACAAGAGCACCAACACCCCCTTAAACCAAGCCCCATGGTCAGATTAGCATCTCTTGTTCTCAATTCCTTCCTAACCTTGCTGGGAATGTAACAGCCAATGCACCGGTTGGCAGCATTCCAAAGAGTTGTCAACCCCTGGGAAGCCTCACGTTCCCCACCAGGCACTGCTGGCCAGAGCTCAAACTCAACCACATCACTCACATATGCCTAACTGGCTGAGAAAGAACAGAACAAAATTGTCTCAGGTCACAGGCCATATTCTTGTATCTGATAACCGGAGCTGTTTCTGGAAGAATGTTCATCTCCCAGACCAAACACACCTGGCCTCATAGCTGAGGCCGTGCTTTCCTCTGTGCACACTCATAGCCCCCGGCCAAGACCTGGCCCCTTCCCAGACTCTCCAGGGTGGTTCGAGCCGCCTGCTGCCTCCCTTCTTTCCATCCGTCCATCCCCTGGGATAGGTCAGTGCGCTGTGGTCCCCTAACACAGAACGCTCAGCAGGGATGGCTCAGCCATCAAGGAGGCTGTTCCAGAAACTGTCCGTGATGGATGAGGCGTGCTGGCTCTGCTTTAGACCTTTCTGGGTGGAGCTCTGACCAAGGCTTCAGGTCTTTCTGATTTAGTGATGTCATAATGGCAGTGCTAACTTTTATATAGTATTGATTATGTGCCTGGCAGCGTTCTAAGTGCTTTGGTTACATTATGTCACTTAATCTCCCCCAAGAATCCTGTGAGATAAGCCCAATGTTATGCTTGCTTTATGGATGAGGAGACTGAAGGTGGGAGACTGAAGGTGCCTTGCCCAAAGTTACCGGCGGGGGCTGAGCCAGGATCGCCACCGGTTTGTCTGTCTATCTTCGACCCCCTGCTAGGCTGCAGATGCTGTCTGGGGGCTGGATGGCGATCAGTCCGCCAGTGTTTTAAAAGACATTTAAAAATGTAAGCGAGTATTTAACATGCAAGTGATTTCACTTAGAAACATATAAAATTCTAGTATCTCTTTTAAAAATAGATATGTTCCACAATATTGGGCCCTCGGTCCCAAAGGCTCCCACCTCCTGAAGGTGAGCATGCGATGGCTGGTTAGATAAGCCGGAGCCCTTGGTTTTCAGAAAACCTAGCACAGCAGACTAATTTTGTTGACACGCCTGCGTGCCTTCCATGTGCTCCTGGCTGGCCTGGTCCCACTATCCAATCCTCTAGTCCATGATTTGGGGCTGCCCCTGCACAGTCCTGGAAACAGAATTTGGGGCTAACACTCGTGTCTCTAGCTGATTAGGGACACAGAACACAAGTGTAAGTTGGTGATGGTTTGGAGTAACAAGGCAGGTTACAGGCTTAGGGTTCATTCCAAAGTCATGTCATCTCTGGGTGGGGGAGGGGGGTGGTAGAGAATAGCAGGGTTGGAAAATGCTGGGAAGTGACTTTGAACCTGGAATTCACTCCAAGTTCTGTGTTCCGCTGCAAGCAACTTGTGTGAGGCAGGCTGAGTCTTTCTCTGAACCTAGGAGAGGGTGAGAGTGAAGTGGGCCCGTTGGAAGGCAGATGCCAGCTCTAAAACTCTTCTGAGCTCCTGCTTATAAGTCAGATTTTTGCCTGAGAGGGACTGACTTTGGGACATGGATGAGTCTTTGTCAATTGCCCTAGGTAGCTACAAAGGAACAGGTAAGAGGCAAACAGCTCTGGCTGACCAAGTTTCAGAGCAGCCACCATGACTGGGGGTCCTTGTGTCCATTTCTGGGGCCAAATTTCTTTGTGTTCATTTGGGGGTCACATGGAGGCTTGGTTCTTTATTTAGCAAACCATAATAACAACCAATGAACCCAGTCCTTGCCAGAACAAACATCTCAACCCCAAACAAAATCACTGGGAACTCTATTAGAAAGAATTTCACAATCTTTTTCTTCTTCTATTTTTTTTTTTGGTAAGATTTCATTTTATTTATTTGACAGAGAGAGAGAGAGAGAGTGAGAGAGGAATCACAAGCAGGGGCAGAGGGAGAGGGAGAAACAGGCTTCCTGCCAAGCAGGAGCCTGACACAGGGCTTGATCCCAGGACCCTGGGATCATGACCTAAGCCAAAGGCAAGACGCTTAATGACTGAGCCCCCAGGTGCCCCAAATTTCACAATCTTGCAGCACATTCAGAGGAACCTGTAGGAACTGCATTGTTTTCTACTCTCCCTCTCTTTAAAGCACAGACCTTACCACAACAAAGCGAACCTGTTTCAAAATGAGAGGAGCCATGAAAATAAATACCCAAAAGACTGCCCTAGAGGAGATCAAGGTATAAGTCAAAAGATCAGGCTCAGGTGCAAGAAAAACCCTCATAATACGTTTTTGTACCTCTGTGGGTTTCACCATTCCCTTGGGCCCATCATCTTCTGTGAGCGTAAGATCTGCTGGGGTCTTTGAGTAAGGCTTATTTTCTCTTTGGCGAAAGCGGTATGTACACTCTGAAAGTTTAGTTGCTTCTGTGAAAATCTGATCTCAACTATGACTTCCCAGCATCCCGCAAGCCTGGGCAGGTTTAAGGGTGGGTGTGAGCACCTATAGGAGAGAGCCAGATACCAACAGAGGTTCTTTGAGCCCCTCTGAGGAAGCCAAGTTGACCTGGACTGAGCCTACGGGCTTGATCTTCTCGAACTTGCCTCCATATCTGGAATTAGCTGCATGTGAGGCTTGTGTGGGAGCAGTGGGTCTCCTAGACCAGGCATCTATCTCAACCTTGACTGTGCATACACATCAGTGTTTTGTTGTTTTTTTTTTAAGATTTTATTCATTTATTTGTCAGAGAGAGAGAGGGAGAGAGAGAGCACAAGCAGGGGGAGCAGCAGGCAAAGAGAGAAGCAGTTTCCCCACTGAGCAAGGAGCCCGATGTGGAGCTCGATCCCAGGACCCCGGGATCATGACCTGAGCCGAAGGCAGCAGCCCAACTGACTGAGCCACCCAGGCGCCCCAATACATAAGTGTTAAATGAAGATTTGAGTCAGGAGATCTGGGGTGTAGGGGCAGCCATGAGCCAGGGTGCTCCTAGTGGCACAAGTTCTCTAGAGAGGGTGCTGGGTGCTCTTCCAGCAGCACACAGTAGTGTTCAGGCGAGACCCGGCTCTACTGAGCGCTGGGGCTGCAGAGTGGGGATGGGGGTGAGGGTGGCCTGGCAGGTAGCACACACCTGCAGAGCAAAGGAGCAGCTCCAGCCCCTTGCCTTGCCTTGGGACTTGGGGATAAGCTAAGGGCCAGTTGTTTATTTCTAAGCCTCAGTTTCTTTTAGGACCAACAGATGAAATTTCTTCCTAAAAAGTCAGAAACACTAGGGATGGAAGAAACCTAAGGTCATTGTGTATAAGGACTCCCCATTCTTGTCCTTCAATGTCCTCTAGAGCTCTCTTGCCCTGCAGCCCACCAACAACTGTCACATTGGGGACAGTTCCTCCCTGCCTCTTGAGCAGGAACCTTCCCCTTGAATTGAATGAAAATAGACCTTTCTGTGGCTTTCTTCCATACATTGTCCCTTTTTTAGAGAATGTTGGCTTCCTCCCCAACCCCTTGCTCCACCCAACCATGCTGAGTGCTCCTGAGCAACTCATCTTCTCTGTCTATGCCTGTATCTTCTCTGCCTCTCTGACAGAATTTCTGGCAAGATCAAATACAATTATTATGTGAAAGCACTTAGAACAAGTAGATTGGTGCTGGAACATAAAGAATCATGGTGGTTATTGCTTTGGCTGGCTAGTTCTCCCCCTGATGCCATGTTTTCTTGTCTACCTTCCAGCTCCAAATCCTACAACAACCCCCATGTCTAGCCTTTCCTCCTTCTTTTTCTCCTTTTTCTCCTTCTAATAAGATGCCAAGACTTATCTGGGCAAATGGTCACCCAGATAACAACCACATCTCCCAGTGCACCTTGCAGCTAGGAGGGACATGTGATTACATTACAGCAACCGCAGTGGCCACCTTAAACCAAAGGTGGGAGCCACCACTGAGGATGGAAGAGCTGTCCCAGCGTCTATACCTCTGATGACGTTAGGGAACAGGGCTGTACATCTGTTCCACGTTGCCAGTCTATCGGTGGACACTTCCAACAGGAAATTTCAACTTCTGTCTTGTTTGAGCCCCTGTATTTTTGGATCTCTTTGCGGGACACTTAAGCCAGTAACCTAACTCACATATCCAGGGTTTACCTCTTGGCATGTCTTTAGCTTAGCTTAGGACCACAGAGGCATTTCCTGTTTGTCCTAATCTATAGATAGTTCCAACATGAGGTTCTCCTAAGTGATTTTCCAGTTTAAGGATATCATGATCCCTTTCTGGCCATCATTTCTCTTAACTCTTCCACCCCTCCTTCTCTGCTCACTTGCTTCTTCTTTCACGGTTCAGGTTCTCTAAATATTTGGAGAAGAATGGAAGTCATGGAGTCATGGGTTTTCTTGCTGGGTCACAATCCCTCCAGGAAGGTGGCCTAGGAGAAAAAAGGGATGTGAATGCGATTCTGAGATTGAGAGGAAGACCTTAATTACCTGCAGCTTGACTAATTACAGCTCTCTATTACTGAGAACGTTCTACCGCATCTTTTGAAAGAAGAAAACTGCAGCCAAATAAGGCGTCATGACAGATTCACTCAAAAAATCAATCTCTGAAGCCCATGACAATGTCAGCCTATTGGCTACTCTCTTGAGTGCTCAATCCACAGTCAGATGTGGTGGGATAGGTAGTTCTCATAATGGGTCTGAGGCCGTCCTTTCAACTTTAGCAAAGTGGACACTTTCACATTAAGGGCAAATGTCCCTTAAAATGTCCATTTTAAGGAACTTTTGCTAAAGAAATAGTCTACAAGTGTGCAAAGCTATGGGCATAAGGGTGTTCTACTTCTTGTTGTTTGCATCAGTAATAAAATTGGAAACCACCAAAAACACAACAATAGGAAGAGGATGAAATAAAAAATATATAGCTTATTATACTATAGAAGGCAAAGACAGACACTTCAAAGGAGACAGGTCTGCATGGATCAACCTGCAAAAATGTACATGACATATTATTAGCAAGATGATTGTATTTTTTACAAAAACGAACAACTGGTGTTTATATATATTTTTTCATATGCCTAGAAAAATAGTCCGGAAGGATACATATGAAATGATTGACAATGGTTGCCTATGGAAAATAGAATTAAGGGAGGTGGGGTAGGTTTTCATATTTTATTCTATACGATTCTATACTATTTGAATTTTTTTGTAATCATAGGAATCCACTATGAGGCAGGGATCATCTTATTCTGCTGATTGCCCTTTGATGAATAAAATTTAGGAGCAATCAACAATAGTAATATTAACAGGTATGTGCTAGGCACTGTCCTTTAGACTTTACATATGTAGGTCTATCAAATTTTTGTAAATATACTATGAAGTNGTTTTCATATTTTATTCTATACGATTCTATACTATTTGAATTTTTTTGTAATCATAGGAATCCACTATGAGGCAGGGATCATCTTATTCTGCTGATTGCCCTTTGATGAATAAAATTTAGGAGCAATCAACAATAGTAATATTAACAGGTATGTGCTAGGCACTGTCCTTTAGACTTTACATATGTAGGTCTATCAAATTTTTGTAAATATACTATGAAGTAAGTACCATGACCATTTCCATTTTATAGAAGGGAGGACAGAAGCACAGAGAGGGTGAGCAAGCTGCCCAAGGTAACCAAATGATGGAGCTGGGGCTGCATCCAGGCAGTTTGACTCCGGAGACTCCTCTTACCTCCACTGTACATCGATTAATTGGTGGAATGAATGAATGAATGAATGCTAAAAGTAAAAAAAAAAAAAGTTTTCTGGCTAAGTCTTTGATAAGTAGAAGAATCGATGAACCAGTAAAGCTCATTCCCAGACCATTCTGCTTAATCAAGGTTCTACAATTTATCTTTCATTGCAAGGTAATGGGCTGTTTATACTCAGAGCCTTCCAATGCTGAAAAGACACTGATATTAACAGTTGTTGATGAGTGGCTGGGAAAGGCCGAACATTTTAATTTAAAGTAAGTGAAAGAATTAATTGCCGGCAAATTAAAAGCCTTCATTTGCCATATCTCTGCAACTTGGTCTTCTCCTTTCCGCCCAGAACAATAACAGGGGCATTGTTGAGTTCAAGTGCGGCGGGCTGGTGTTCCTTTTCCAAGCCGCCTGGTTTTGCAGTTTGTGTCTATGCACCGGCGGACCTGGAAATGTGATAATGAATTCTGCCCTCCGGAAGCACCTCGATTCCTCGAGGGGTGATTGCGACTCCTCCCCCAGGAAAAAGGCTAAAGTGTAGATAGTGAGTTCCTGAAACAGAGGGGGGTAGATTTCCTCCCGTTTGTATCCTCAGCAGCTGGAAGAGTGCCCGGCACGTAGTAGGAACTGTGCAGAGGATGGGCCATCAGCACTGTCAGATCCATAGAAAATCTGATGGTATAGAGGAAGTTCTAAGAAAAATCATAAATACCCCTTAAGTGACATAGTGTCTTCTGAATTTACAAATTACATTCATTCAGCAAATAGATACAAAGCACGTACTATGCACAAAGCCCTATGGGATATTCAGGGGAATACAAAATAGTCCCCGTCTTCACGAAGCTTATAGTAGGGACTGAAGGATATATACACTATGTCAGCTCCGTAACTTTAGAATAAGGAGAATTTTGTAAATCTGACGCCAAGGAAAAACAGCATTTCTCTCTCTCTCTCTTTTTCTCACGCTCCCACCCACTCCCCCATCCCTCCTTCCCTCCCTCCCTCCATCCATCCCTGATCTTAGTTATTATACCCGAGTCATTGTGTGGGCTATGCAATTCGTATACGTGCCTAAACTGAAGGGTTTGTGGCAGAGGAGAACAAATAGAACCATTTCCCTAGGACAATTGAACGTGGTTTCCCGGCAGAGTGGAGGCTGATCAGTGCACAATTGAGTTGAGGGTAGGTGTGTACATAAGCCGGGCACTCTTCCAGCTGCTGAGGATACAAAAGGGAAGAAATCTACATTCTCTGTTCCAGCACCCCACAGTGTATGCTTTAGCCTTTTTCCCCTGTCGGGGAGCCCCAGCAGTCCCTTAAGAAATCGAGGTGCTTCCGGAGAGCAGAATTCATTATTACATTTCCAGGTTCCCAGGTGTGTAAGCTTAAGCCGCAAAATCAGGCGGCTTGGAAAAGGAACACCAGCCCGCCACACTTGAACTCAACAACGCCCTTGTTATTGTTCTGGGCGGAAGGCAGAAGACCAAGTTGCAGAGAAATGGCAGATGAAGGCTTTTAATTTGCTGCCAATCAATTCTTTCACTTTAAATCTCTTCTGTGGGAAGGCAGAAGAAAACCCCACCGGAAAAAGATATGTCAACCTGTTTGATGGGACAAATGACCTATCTGGGGAGAGGAAAGGAGAGGAGTGCTTAAATGAACAATCATGCTGGCTACCTGGTACCTAGTCTTATAGAAAGGATATAGAGCAGTGAGTAACTGAGACTCGTAACTGTGGAATTAGAAAGGTACTTGGCCAAAATTTGGACTACACACCCCTCTTGTCTTCCTCGAGATAGGTCTGCACAAGTGCCAAAGTCCTGAACTACAAGAAGCCAGGGATGTTGCAATTCTCCGTTTGTTTCCAATCAGAAATAATAACACCTCGTTGAATATTTTTCATGAATGTTTGAGTTTTGGAGGAGACTGCGTAGTGCAGTGGCCAGAAGAGCGGGTGTTGGTGTCAGGCTACCAGTGTTGAAAGTGCATCTTCTGTGTTACCTGGATAAGGAGACCCTACAGGGGCAGTGAGAAAGTCAAAGGGCTGTTGTTAAGATTAAATGAGATAATATACATGAAATATGTGGCACCTTGCAAGCACTCAATGATTGCTAGCCATTATCACGTTCCACAGGAACAAGTCAAGTGTGCAGAACCCGAGTGTGCCAAGGGTTTTCACAAGCATGTTCTGGGGTGAAGCATGGTGCTTAAGCATCAAATTTCTGGGCTCATACAGATGTGAGTTCAAATACTGGCTTCCTTCTCACCAACCTTCCAAACACAGGAGAATCAGTTAACCTCTGAGCCCTAGTGTCTTCATCTGTAAAATGGGATAATAGCGGTATGTGAGGAGTATAAGAGAGTAGTGGAGGGAAAATTAAATAATGGAGGTAAGTTGTTTAGCACATACTAAGTGCTCAGTAAGTGTTAGCAATTATTTGTGATCCTGTTTCTCCTCCTAACAGCTCTAGTATGAAGAACCTAAAAGTCTGTATGTCAGAGTTTCTCATGTTTAGCTGGAAGCATTCCAGAACAGGACTGAGATCACACTCCAGGGCGAGCAGAGCATCTGGCTGAGAACATTTTCCAGTGGTGACATAAGGGAGTTGGAGGCTTCAAAGAGACACACCCTGTACCTGAGCCGGGAATGAAGATTCTAGCCCCCGAGGCCTCAAAGCCAACAAAGGAAATCTGAAAGGAGGAGTCCATTTGAATCTGGCACAGTGCCTCAGTGATCCCTTCACTTCCCTGAATGGGGTCATTGAAGTGGACATTCTCTTCCAGTCTTAGCTTCGGTTATCAGGAGTAAAGGGTGGAAAGGTCCTAATAGGTCTTAACGTGCCCTGAAGGTTTTTGGCTATCCTCGGAGCTCTGCCGATGGGGTTCAAATTAAAGAGCATGCAGAATGTGGACTCATCGGGGTCGGGTCAGTAGGGCCCCCTTGGAGGAACCCCCTACTGGCCTCCTTGGAGGAGCCTCCACGATGCTGCCGAACTGGGTGACTCAGCTCTGAGATCTGCTGAGTCAGAGAAGATCGTCTCCTTGCAAGCACCTGTAGCAATGGTGACAACAGACGTGAAGGGACAGAATCCTATTTCTACTGAGCCCATCCTCTGTCAGCCTATTCACCTTCTCTTCCCCCTCCAGTTCCGACCCAAAGCACACTTCCTCAGACCCCGCATTCTTCCTCTACAGCAATGCCTGCTCATTCAACTCTATTTTTTGAGTTCTGTGTATGTGACCTAGACGAGTGTCTACACGTGCCAATGGATAGTGTCTGCTCCCACTGTGCTTGTTAATGTGAGTCCCTGTGTGGTCTAGATGTGTAGCTATCAGGGACCTAAACCAAAGTCATGAAGCCAAACCTAAGAGAAACATGCTGGCTTGCTGAACTAAGGCAAATCTGAAGGTTAAATATTTCTTAGAAGAAAACTTAGGAGAAAATAGCTTGGTTCAGTTTAAGACAAGCAAGAGAATTTTTCAAAAATCACTTAATCTTGTAAGTAGATAATACATTTATAGGATTCAAAGTTAAGTAAGTACATATACATCCTCTGTCCTCAGTGTAACCAGTTCCATCCCACCTCCCCAAACTGGTAACCACGTCTATATTTCCTATGCATTCTTCTAGAGATCTTGAATACATACATGCACAAGCAAATGCAAATTGACAATGCATTCTCTTCCTTTCTACACAAATGAGAGCTTGCTCTATGTGTTATTTTGCAGCTTACTCTTTTTTTTCACTTCAGAATCTGTTTTGGAAATTTTTTTAATTTGATTCATAAAAAGTACCTGCATGATCTTTTTACAACTACAAAGTATTCCACTATATGGTTGCACCGTAGTAGATATAACCAATCCCCTGTTGGTGGACATTTATGATGTTGCCAATTTTTTGCCATAGCAAAGAGTACTATAATGGATAACCAGTTCTGATGGTTCTTAACAAACTGCCCACCCATGGGTGGCACCAACTGACGTTTGCAGGAACAGCATGGGAGAATGCCCATTTCCCCTTTCCCTGTTAATACCAGACATTAATACACTTAGGTTTTTACTAAGTTGATAGTAAAAAATGGCATTTCATTGTAGTTTGAACTTGTGCTTGTCTTAAAATATGAAGGACGTTAAAATTTGTCTGTGAAATGAGTTACAAATAATTCACTCCCAATTTGTTATCTGTATTTTTACTTTGTTCAAGGAGTTTTTTGCTAAGCAAATATTTTTATTTTTATGGAATTTAATTTTTAAATATTTTACTTTATGCCTTCTAGATTTTGTAGCATAGTTAGAAAGGTCTTCTCTACTCTAAGTTTATACGGGAACTTTCCTTTTAGGATTTATTTTTTTACATTCAATATTTGAAATCATTTGGAATGGCTCCTAGAGTAATTTATTCACAAATTCAGTGTGAACCTGAAGGACAAGGAAGTCAGAAGGATATTCCCATGTGGACTGAAGGCTGAAATCCAAAACATCCAGAAGATTCTCAGAGCTTTTTGCCATGTTTTTCATGTGTCTCTGTCCTTCCAATCACAGTTCTTTGGCCCAGAGGTGAGTATCTCACCCAATACAGATCAATCCAAGCCCTTCTTAGGCATATCTCAACTTGGGACCAGAACAAGAATCAGGCAGTTCTTGGAGGAGATAGCCATTAAAGGTAAACCCTGGGACGTCCATGGGCCAGGCGTCCTTCCACATGAGATAGCAAGGTAGTAGTGAAAGCGTAAAACTACACAGTGAAAAAGACAGAAATGATGGAATACTACTCAGCAATAAAAAAGAATGAACTCTAGAAATACACAATAGCACCAACCAAGCTGAGTGAACGAAGATAGACAAAAATCAGAACCGACTATAGGATTTTATTTACACAAAACTCTTAAAAATGTAAACTAATCTAGAGTGCCAGAACTTAGATCAGTCAGTGCCAGGAAGAGAAGGGTGAGGAGAGGCAGACTGGGGTGGGAGAGAGGAAATACAAAGAGGAATATGGAAAACTGGGGAGTGATGGATATGTTACTATATTAATTGTGGTGATGGTTCTATGGGTGGGTACGTATTTCAAAACTTATCAGATAGTACATTTATACAGTTCATTCTGTCAGTGATACCTCAACAAAGGTCTTTTTTAAAAAGCAGAGATAAGAGGAAAAATGAACACAGAAAGAGAGTGTATGTGTAGGAGGGAGGGAAAACAAAAGAAAGAGTGAATTTAGGTAGTATCTGGTTTTCTGTTCTAAATGCCCAGCTGATTTCCAGTTTGGTATCTTAACCCAAACTTGTATTCTTGGGGTAATATGTTTCTCACTTTGCCCAAGCTGAGTTTCTGCCCTCTGCAGACAGAGTAGTAGAATCGCACCCTCCTTCCCAAGAAAGAACTCAAAAATTCCACTTTGGCTCCTTTTCTTCCTTACCTTTCACACCCAGTTTAGCACCACGTACAACCAGTTCCACCTGTGAGCATTTCTTGCCCTTGTTCTCTCCCATCCAGACCTGCTGAGAGTCCAGGCTTTCATTCTCCAGTTAGATTCTTCAGATCGCTCAACTAGGCTCTACCTCCATATTGTTTTCACAGCTACATATTCAAAGCACAGATCTGATCCTTCCATCTCCTCTTCTTAAAACAATAGTATCAACAACTGGTGATGACTTAACATGTTGCCCACTGCAGCTCCCAGCCTGGCCCCAGTGTCCCCCTCCAGAGCACCTCCAGTGTCCCCCCACTTCCTGGCAGGCAGCTAACTCCAACGACACCAGACATATTTGCCCTTGAGTGCTCCTATCCTATTGGTCCACCTGACAAACTTCTAACAGAGGTAAAGCCTGACTCAAATGCTACCTTTTTATAGCTTTATTTAGCTCTCTCAGGCTGAATAAATTGATCCTTCACCTGTGTTCCCGTAGCTCTTATCACCTCTGCTGTGGTGACTGATGAGTCTGTCTTTCCCAGAAGATGATAAACTTCTGAAGAGCAGGAAGTATGTCTTATCCATCTTTACAAACCCAGGAAGTAGCACAATTCACAAAATTGTAGCAGGTGCTTAATTAATGTCTTTTAATTGATTTGAATTGAGGGAATCAGAATAGATCAATGGTTTTCAAGTCTTTATGAACACTCCTCAATACAACCCTTATTAAAAACAAAACATTACAAGAAGTCTCAATTTATAATTTGGATAAAGGTGGAACTGATCTGGTTGAAGAGTAAATTAATGAGTTCGATCCTGAGGCTATTTTGTCATTCAAGTTTTCTTTCTTTCTGCATCCACGCATAAGAGATTTGCTTTTCTGCCACCTTCCCCTAACTCCACATCTTTTCTGCCACCTGACGAGGATTCCACTGCCCTCTCTAAAAGTACCCTTGACCCTCCTGTATCACAAAAAGACACCGAAGGACAACTCCCCTGTGTTATCAGGACACTTTCCTGTGCCATAACAAATCCCCAATCATGGGGGGCTGGGGAAGGGGGATGTTTTTGGATAAAGAGATTCATAACTGCAAGGAAAATTCTTACAGAGGTCTCTGGCTGTTTGCTCAAATTACTAAACTAGTTTCCAAAAAGTTCCATGAAATTGTAACTGCATCTCCAAAGTGCCAAGGAGTCTGGGAAATAAGCCATTGCTGTTAGGTCATCTCCCATTTATTCTTCCGACATGCAGGGTCTTACTCTAAAATTTTGAGTCTCTGGTCTTTTATTTCCAGAATTTCAATTTATAGAGTTGATTCTCATGCCATTTTCCGTCTAGCAGTATCCAAAGAGTTACTATGTTTTTTTTTAAGATTTTATTTATTTATTTGACAGAGAGAGAGAGATTACAAGTAGGCAGAGAGGCAGGCAGAGAGAGAGGAGAGAGGAGGAAGCAGGCTCCCCGCTGAGCAGAGAGCCCGATGCGGGCCTCGATCCCAGGACCCTGGGATCATGACCTGAGCTGAAGGCAGAGGCTTTAACCCACTGAGCCACCCAGGTGCCCAAGAGTTACTATGTTTTTATCTCCCCCCCCCCACCGCACCGCCCCATAGTTTTATAAACAAAACTGGTTCAACATAAAAACCAAGAGGCTACATTTGGAACGCAGAGGAAACATTCAGAACATTTGTGGCATATAGAATTTATGATAAAGATAAAACTGAAGCAATTTCATTGTTTGTAGGCAAAGTGAGGGCATTGGACCAGATGATCTCTAAGGGTTCCTCCAACCTGTGAGTTTATGACTTCTGGGCAGACAAGAACAACAGCGTAGGTTTCAAGCGAACTGTGTAAGAAATCAATTGTTCATTGCACAAACAAATAACATACAATGGCAATGAATCTCAGAAAGAACATTTCAAAAATTATCTTCAACATCTCATTATATGTGCAGTTTCATTTTTGTCTTAATTCTCTTACTTTCTAAGAAATGCCACTCTACGAGGTTTCAGCTGTCATTCAGCAAATGGTATGTGCATTTGTGGTATCTCCCACACCCCTAGCATAGAGGCCACAGGATCCAGAGACACTTTGCAAGGTCAATAGGACTAAATTAAGAGAGAGAGGACTTCTTTCATCTGCTTAAAAATGTGAAGAAAGAGGGTATTTCAAAAGTGGGTATGTTGGTAGGAATTCAAAATCCATTTGCCCAAACCATTATATGGCTAGTTTACCAGGCTAGATCCCCAAAGCTATTTAACACAAAATTTAGTATAATGTAAAAGGACCATTAACAGCTTTATTTTGATATACTTAGCCTCATTTATAGAACCATTTTCTTAGGGGAAAAAAAAACCATCCTGTGTTCCCTGCTGCAACACGATGGACTTACCTCCCTCGGACCAGCAGTAGACTCAGACTTGCTGCCGTTGGGGACAGTTGGGGACAGGTGGTACCAGCCACCCCCATTTCATTCAGGCTTGACATCTGCCTAAGAGAAGGCAAAGTTGTTCCAAGCTAGGGAATAAGGAAAAGTTACTAGAAGGATGGAGCTGTGAATGTCAACTCTCCCCATTCTTATTTTTTAAATTATTCTATAAATTGAATATTCACAGCAGACTGTTTGTCTTTGCTTTAACTCAGAATCCCGTTTTGGGACCATGATTGAGAACTCCAAGGTTTTTTTGCTCTTAATTATAATTAGTAAATGGTTTTATGTACCTTGATTATAATAAATTTGTTTTTGAATTTCATCGTAATACCTAAATTGATCATTATCACAAACGGATGTCGGTATTTGGCTGTCAGTGTTTTTCTTCTAACAGAAATGAATGATACACATTTTTTGAATTAGTATATTGTGAGTTTCCTTTTTAACTACTTGAAGAGAAAAAAAAAACACACAGTGATAAAGTGTATTTTGAACCAAACACGAGCGCTTACTTCGACAGTGCATATACTGAACCACACACGAGCTCAATCATTCATTCAACAAACATTTATCGAGCACCGACTATTGGGCTGAATCCTCTGGAGTATACTAAGATGAATAAATCACCTTTCCTGCATTCATGAAACTTATGAAATACAGCAAATAAAACAGGTAAATAAATAGCCCTACTAAAGGTAAAATGAATAAGTACTGTAAGAGATGACGGTCCTTGGGGCAACAAAGGTGGGGGGGAGGATATTCAGCGGAGATAAGAGAACTTTCTTGGAGATATTGGTACATGACCTGATCCTTGTTGGAGAATCAAGACCCAAAAAGTGATGGGAGGAGGCCCCAGGAAGGAGGGAATGGAAAACCACTGATGGTTTTAGAAAGGGGAAGTGATACAGGTTAGCTGAATGGTTTAGAAAGCATACAGACACTAGCTCAACAACGACTGCGGTGATTCAAATGAACCTTACATCCCTGAACCATACGAGATTAATGTGAACAGAGCACACAGATTCGAGAGGTGCTACGGAAGCCAAGTCAACAAGCCCAGGGGATACTTTAGAGACAAGAGTGGAAACACAGATTTGGAAATCAGTGCAGGTAATTATTGAAATTATAGAATAGTGGTTCTCAAGCTTATTAAGCAGAAGAATTACCCAGAAAGCTTATTTAATGCAGGTTTCTGGATCTGCCCTGTGGATATAGAAATTGAGTAAGACTTAAGTTTTGGGCTCAGGAATCTGTGTTTTTAAGTCGCATTCTAGACGATTTGGATGCATGTGGTGCACTGATCACACTTGAGGAAACAGTGCTGTGGACTTAGGGACTTCCTAGAGAGTGTGCAAAGAATAAAAGGTGGCTGAGGATGGTTCTTTAAGGAAATGAGGCAGAGAATCTGCCCACTGGAGTTCCTACCATATGCCACTTGTTTCTCTGTGTCCTGGGATCAAAGATCTTGTCTTCTTGGAGCTTCTAAAGTAAAAGAATACCTACACAGAAATTAAATGGTTTTAAATAGAGCCATGGAGAAAATACAGCAGAATAAGGGCGAGAAAATGATGAGGTTGGGGGGTGTGAAGGGAGGCGGGAAGGATAGTGTGGGAAGCACTTTTTGATTGAACAAGGAGAAGCTCTCAGAGAGTGACGTCTGAGTGGAAAGCTGAGAAGAGGAGGTGGCCATGAGATGCTCTGGGAGGAGACCATTGGAGGCACATGCGTCAAGCTTACGATGTGTGATGCAGATGTGTCAAGATCAGGAGTTGGGAGCAGCTTCAGTGTGTTTGGAGAATGGCTGTTAGGGCCAGGGTGCAGTGGGGCTGGCACAGAGTGAGTGAGTGGGAGTAATACGAGATGAGGACAGAGAAGCAAGCAGGAGCCAGGTCACGCCCTTGTAGACCAGGGCAAGGATTTGGGAGTTGAGGGTGTGGGAGGAATTCCCTGGAAGCTTCGAATAGGAGAATGACAGCATCTGACTTGCTTTTTGGAAGGCTCACTGCCTGCTGTGAAGTGTAGAGAGCGGGTGTGCAAGCGAGAGCCCAGCGAGGAGGCTATTGACAGGGTCCAGGTGGCGGTTATGGTGGTTGGGCCATGGATGGTGGCGATGGAGATGGTGAGAGCAGGGCAAACCTGACATATGTTATGAAGGTAGAAATGATATAACTTGCTGATGGATTAGCTGTGAGATGTGAGGGAAATTTCTAGATGTGGGGGTGGAGGTGAGTCTTATGTTCCCTCCCATCTGTGCCCTCTTTGAACTATTTTGTTCCAAAAATGTGGTTGTGAAAGGCTTGCCGCATTCCAACCAACAGCATCCATTATCACTTGATGGATAACACCCTAAAGAAGTAGTTCAATATGTGTAACATTTAATCTTTTTCAGAGTGGCCCATGAAATTAGTTTTAAGCGTCTCGTAAAATGGGACACATTCCAAGTTTATGTTGTTATAAGATTATCTTTAAATAAAATATCATAAAGACGTTTTATCTTGACATAACAAACTACCTTCTGCCCATATTTTCATACAATTTCCTGAATTTCAGTACATGCCATACCTAATAGAGTAATAACTTCTAAGCAGTCAATCTGCCTGTTCTATGCAGACTTACGATGGCTAGAGTAATGCTCTGTCTATTTTTAATGACCTTGAGCCAACTAGCTATGATCCTCCTTTGGAAAGCACTTCTAATTTAAATACCCTGTTAATCAAGAAGGGCATATTTACAGTTAATTTAGAAAGTTCTTACCAACTTTAAATTAGCAGTTCTTGACTACAGACGCAGCCCGTTGGGGTGGGGATGGGGGTGGAAATGCACAGAGGCAATTTTGGTTGTTATGATGGCTGGAAGATGCCATTGGCACTAGTCACCTCCAATCTTCTAAAGGCTCCTACCAAGCAGTTTCAGACCCGCATGTGTTTGTGTGTTATTCCCTCTTCCTGCAACATTCTGCCCCATCCCTGCATCAACTGTATGTGTGTTTTTATCATTGACTAATTGTGCAACCGTTTTCACTACCTAGTTCCGGAACATTTTCTTCACCCCAAGAGGAAACCCTGTGCCCATTAAGCAGTTACTCCCCATTTCCATCACCAGCCCCATCCCCTGAAAGTCATTAAGCTTTTCGTCTTTATAGATTTGCCTATTATAGATATTTCATATAGATGGAATCATGCAATCTATTACCTTTTGTGTCTGGCTTCATTCACTTGGCATAATGTTTTTAAGGTTCATCCACGTTGTAGAATGCATCAGCATATCATTTTATGGGTAAATCATATTCCACTGTATGGACATACGATATTTTGTTTATCCATTCATCCGTTGATAGACATTTGTGTTGTTTCTACCTTTTGGCTCTTGTGAATAGTGCTAGTATTAATATTTGTGTACAGGTTTTTGTTTGCACCTGTTACCAGTTTGGAGGGTTATATACCCAAGAGTGGAATTGCTAAACCATATGGTAATTTTATGTTTAACAACGGATTGAGCATCTTTTAAGAAATCACCTCTGAAGTCTTTCTGGACCTGTCTTTCCCCTTCCACCCAAGTTATCCTTCCTTCCGTGTATTATTACTGTTGCCAACTGTCTCCTGGCACCTGAACTTGAGTTTAACAATCTTATATTTCCTGTCTCCTGTTAGTAGATTATAAACTCCTGAGGGCAGAACCCAGGTCTTATTTTTCTTTGTATTGCTTACCGCAACTCCATTTATCTTTGGTGAATTATAAGCTCTTGATCTTTGCTGGGAAAATGACTGTTTTCTGGGTGCAGGAAAAACTTCACTTCCAACAGCGTGACTTTTCATTTGGAAAACCAAGAACTTTAGATGCTATAAAGTGGTAATTGTTGTTTTTAACTGTAATTGCTTGGGCTGTGATGGCACACCCAGGTTGCTATTATATTTATTTAGGCAAAGAAAGAGAGGGCGTATGTGTGTATATGTGTGGGGAAGAAGAGGCTGTATTTTTGATGTTGCAGCTTTTTGACAGTAAGCTACATTTGCAAAATCTCTATACCAGCCAATGGCCTCAACCGGTGTAGGAGGAACTTCTCAGAACTTCATCTTTGAACAGGTCTGAGTGGCTGGGCTCCTCCACTGCTATGCTGATATCTGAAAATGCTACATTTTATAAGTCATAGGTCTGCCTAGAGCTACTAGCATTTTTGGCAACCTTGCAAAATCACAAGGGTTTTAATTAAATTGCTTTCAAAGTAGCTTTCCTTAATGGGTCATAAGACAAAATGTTGAATTAACACAAAGAATTTCCTAATGGAGTGAAAACAAATGGGGGGGTGGCTTCTCATGTGAGCTTCCTGTAATTGGAACTACCAATCAGAGGTGTCGCATGAGGGCTCCCTAATGGAATGCTTTTTGTCTCTGAATCAGCATTCAACATTAAACGCTGAAAAAGCGTTGACTTTCCAAGTGCAAAAGCACCCAGGGTCAGACATAGAAGTATAAGGCATGGCTTCTTCTTACTAAGAACTTATAATCTAGCTGGAGAGGTGGGAAATAGACACATAAAAGATAATTAGCAAGTTAGGTAACATGTAGGAGCTGCAAGAGTAGTATAAACACTTGGCAATATTTGATGAGGCAGGGAGGTAAGGGGAGATGCTACTTGACCAGTCCATGAAGTGCAGAGAAGTGCTTAAGGTAGGCAGAGAGGTTGTGTGTTCCAAGTAAAGAGCATGATGCGTGTCAAAATCATCCAACGGTTAAGGACTCCTGAGCCAGTTAGTCTAAATGGAGCAGGATATGTGGATAAGGGAATAAGGAGACACAGGAATAGCATGGGTAAATTGGGAATCAGATTGAAAAGAGCCTTGAAAATAAAAATAAATGTAGACTAATCCTGTAGGGATTGGGCTTCTGAGCATGAGAGGGACCCATTGATGATTATCTTTACAGAAAAGTAATCTAATGAGGTTTTGTAGACTGGCTTAAAGGGAGAAAATAATGGAAACGAGAAATAAGTCAAGAGACTCTTGAAATAGGCCAGCCAAGAACGGAGAATTTGAACTAGAGCAGTGGCAACGGGGATATAAAGAAGGGTGGGAGTAGGAGGTAGAGTCATAAATAAAACTGGGTTTTCTTCCACTTAGACAGACATTAGAAAGTGTTCATTTTATGTTTAATTTATCTATTCCTACTTTATAGTTTCCACACACCACTCTGTTGGAAATCAGGACCTCCTTAGCTGATGAAGGAGTTCAGAATATGACACCCCAAAATATGGCACTTTGGCTTAAGGATTATTTTGAGCTAAAGGCAATTAAAAAATTGCAGACACAGGAGGAACACTCTGCCTTCCCCGTACTGCCTAAAAGGAGGGGATAAATTTTTCTTTGTAAAGAAAGCACAAATTTCCATTTGTAAAGATGTCTCCTTTCCTAGCACCAGGAAGAGGAGGATACTTTTAATCACTGGAGATGACTCTTAACACTGAAGACAACACTAACTTCAATCTTCATAACAAACCTTACTGAGTAAACAGCCTTTATCTACCATGCATTTCCTAATTAACTTCCCACAATTTACTGCCCCTAGAAGCCCAAACTGCCCCCCTCTTTCCTTGTCTAGTCACTTTTCCACCTTTACCACCCTTTATTAAAATGGTATATAAATCCCTGGGTCTAACCCCTTCCTTGGGTTTTCACTTCTTTTCTGGAAAACCCCAAGTGCAACTAAATAAAACTTTCTCCTGTTAATCTGTCTTTTGTCATTTTAATTTGCAGGCTCTGGGAACAGAACCTAAGAGAGTAAAGGAAGTTTTTTGTCCCCTACACTGACCATTCAACAATGCCCTTAAACAACTGACCAATAATCAATCATGTGACCTCTTTTATTTACAGTCTGATGCCAAATCTCAGGTGGATTCTAAGTGCTGACTGAGAGTCTGAATACATTTCTCTAGTAAATTTACTGGTATATTCCAAGAGCCTAGAACAGACCCTGGTGCATAGCATGTACAGTGAATGTTATGGACAAGTATTTCACACTTTCTCTTCTTTCCAAAGACCTCAGACCCTTTCAATGCAATTCACACTCAACTTTTTAGTTCACTGAGAAAAGAGAATTGGGACAGCTGGGTGGCTCAGTAGATTAAGCAACTGCCTTCAGCTCAGGTCATGATCTCAAGGTCCTGGAATTGAGCCCCACATCAGGCTTCCTGCTCAGTAGAGAAGTCTCCTTCTTCCTCTCCCTCTGCCCCTTCTCGTGCTCTCTCTCTCAAATAAATCATTAAAATCTAAAAAAAAGAAAAGAAAATAGAATTAATCTGAGGAGAATATCCACTTATACTCACAGCAAAGCCAGCCACCCCCTTGTAAACTTACCTATATTTGTTCCTTTCCACTATCAGAAAGGACAATTTCTCTCAGCTTCTATCCAAGGCTGACACTTCCGACTATACATAGTATCCCAGACCCTAGGATAGACTTTGCTCCTGCTGTTGACTCTTCTCTCTCCTGCATCACCAGTTTTTCCTCTCAACTGGATAGTTCCCAGAAGCATTCAGATTGGGTTAGGAAAAAGCTCTGAGCAGGAAAGCAAAGAGATGCCTTGGCAGGTGGTTGGGTGTTGGCAACCTGCACAGCACTGTCCAAGAAAACTGTCTTTGGGTGACCAAAGCATCTGCTTTTCTAATGCATAATTTTGTACGTGACAATTAGCAGGTGTTAAATAAATATTCACTGAGGAATGGATAATATCTCCCACCTTAAATTGTCTCTCTTTTGGCTATGATCACTGCAACTACCACCCCATTCTTCTTTTTCACCCTTTTTCTAGCCAAATCCAGAAGAGCACTGTTTATATATTGCTGTCTCCACTTCCTATCCTCTTTGTCTCTCTTGATCCCTCTCCAATCATACTTTCATCTTTACCACTCTACTGCAATTTTGAGATCACTCATGACCTCCATTTTGCCAAATTCAATTCTTAGACCTCATCTTACTTGACCTGTTAAGCAATCATTTGACCCAGGGAATCATGCCTCCTTCCTTTTACCTTATCAGCTCCTCCTTCTCAATCACATTTTCTGGTTTCTACTCAGCAATTAATTTTGGAATATTCCTGTTTCTGCCTTCAGACATCTCTTTTCTATCACACTGACTCACACATTTTACATCCCATCTATATGCTGATAACTAAAATGTATACCCAGGCTCTAAATTTGAGACTCATGTATTCAACATCTCCTCTTGGATTTCAAATAGACATTTCTCTTTCTCTCTCTTTTTTCTTTTAAACTTCAGGTGCATATAAATGAATTAATCATAACCTTTGGTTGATGACACATTCATTTTTTTTTGTCAATAATTGGCCTTCTTTAAATTTTTTAAAATTATTTTAAGTAATATAATAACTACCTATGAACCCACAGCCCAATACAGAAAATAGAATGTTAACAATAATGTAAATCATTCTCTATGGTCTTCCTCCATCCCATCCTTATACCACCCCACTCCTTTTGAACCCCTTCTTACCATCTCCATCATTATAATTGTCCTGATCTCCACAACTTATAAAGTAGTCTTCTAACTGATTTCCTGGCTTCTTCTTTTGCATCCCACCCCCACCTCCAGCCAATCGATTATTTTCATTGCATCTGGGATGATTCTTCGTGGTCAGCTCACATAAATTCTCTCTTCCTAACTTCCAATGTCTTCCCATTTCATGTGGGTAAAATCCCAAATCCTTACAATGAATGATCAGGACCTATTTGACCTGACTTTTGGTTCTCATCTGCTATCATCCTCCTCACTCTTCCTTTGGCCTAAAGTCTTGGAAGTTGCTGTTCCAACTGCCTAGAGTACTCTTTCCCAAAATATCTTGTCCCTCTCTCTTATTTTATTCAGGTTGTTGCTCACCAGTGACTCCTCAGTTTTTATCAGGAATGGTATTCCTCTTCCACTTCCCAAGTCATTTTCCAACTCCCTTATTCTATTCATCACACCCTTTAACTTCTTATATGCATATTTGTTTATTGTCTGTCTTGTCCCCGTAGAGTGAATGCTCCATGGGAGCAGGGGCCTGGTCGTTACCACTCTAACCCCACTACCTAAAACAGTATCTGGCACTCGTTATAGGCTGGGGTCCCTGGGAAACAGACTCTGAGATAGAGTTTGGTGTACATGACTTCTATGAGGGAGTATT
This sequence comes from Ailurus styani, assembly GCA_002007465.1. Taxonomy (NCBI): domain Eukaryota; kingdom Metazoa; phylum Chordata; class Mammalia; order Carnivora; family Ailuridae; genus Ailurus; species Ailurus styani. Next base: position 57,732 of record LNAC01000598.1, read on the forward strand.
CTTGGGATGAACAGCTATAAAAGGGAAGAGAAAGAAACACAATTGGTCAGAGGGAGAAGTTGCCTTAGCCAACCCCATGGGAAACTCTCAAGTTGGGATGGCCTTTTAGAGTCGTACCAGATTGGGGTGACAAGCCTGGGCCTTTGTAAGGCCATGTAGATCAGTCATACATGGGGTCGCCCTAGGAAGGGGGCATGACCTTCGAGGAAGAGTTCTTCAGCTAGGCAATCGAGTCGTGGGCTGACAGCTGAGTGTGTACTGCCAGCAACACTCTCAGGAGCTGGGGAAATAATTGCTTCATTTCTGAAGGAAGATCTGGGTGGCATATCATAATACCCACTATAGCACTCAATAAGTTGAATGAATAAACTTATCGAGATCCAAGAAGAAAACAGATGGGGTGAGAGTTCATGACACGCAAAAAAGGAAAGAAAGGAAAAGCTGGCCAGTGAATCCTCATGCCTAAAGTCCTCCATTTGCCTCCTATGGGGAAGGCCCTGTGCTGGCACTCTATGGGATATAATGTTAAAAGCAACATGACCCCTGCCCTTGAGAAAGAGAAGGAAACAAAAACACAAACATACATGGCACCAAGCAGTGTATTTTAACTTCCATGTGTAGCACAAACTAGTGCTCATAGTGGGAAAAGAGGAAGAGGGTAATCGATGTAATGATCTTCACTAGTATGACCTTACAGATGAAGAAACTGAGCACAGAATGGTTAAGGGACTTCCTCAGGCTCACGCAGCAGATGGGTGTCAGAAGTAAAACCTAACAATAAACACACAGCACCATGCTCCTTAAACTGCTGCGTAAATACTTACTCCTTATGAGATGCCTGCTTTCCCCTTCTTTAATTAATGGGAATGGGAGTCACTAACCAACCCAGCGGCTGGGTCAAGCGGATGTTCTCACCTGTTACCACTGCAAAGAGGAATGACATCACACAGGTCAGCTTGGAGTCTGTCTTCCTGTGGCTCGTGAACGGCAAGCTGAGAAATCAACTATGGGCATTATTGTTGGGGTAACAGAACAGTTTACAAGGCTTCAGCAGAGGTCATTAGCCTCGGCTGTGATGGACAAAAGAAAATACTCTAAAGCTGTGATTTCAGACAGTGACAAATAGTCACTTGAAACCATGGCTTGAGGTTCCAACTTGACTTTGTGTTTGCCCTCAAGTTAACCAATTTCCATTTGCCTAAGCTGATCAACCTGAAGAGCAGCCTGCTGAACTGCCCTCTGTCAGGTTATCCTCCTGCTTGCAATGCGTTAGGGTGCCTGTTCACCCAAACCCTCAACAACCCTTGTTGTCAAACTCTTGGGTCGTTGCCAAGCTGACAGATGAAAATAGCATCTCACTGTAGCTGTGATTTGAATTTATCTTACTATAAATGAGCTTAAGCAGGCATTCACGATTTTATTTTATTTCTTTTAGGCATTCCTAATTTTAAAAGGCTATTTGTCCTTTATTTACTATAAAATCTATGTTGATATCCTTTGCCCCTTTTCCATTGGGTTGTTGAACTTTGATATTTATTTATAATAAGGAAATTTCTATAGGGAAAATTTTATGTTAGAAATAGAAGACCTTCATTTGTAGTATGAGTTGGAAATAACTATCTCAATTTGTCATTTGCCTTTTGATCTTGCTTGTAGCATCAGTTATGTGTGTGTGTGTGTGTGTGTGTGTGTGTGTGTGTGTGTGTGTGTGTGTGTATAAGAAACCATCCCAAAACATATTAGCTTAACACAACAAGCATTTATTTGCTCACAATGCTAAGGTCTGGCCTCCATGGGCACCATTAGTCTCTGTTGCACGAGGTGTCAGCTGGGCTCACCTATGCTCTAAAGTCACCCAATGGTTGATGGCCTCAATCACAGCTCTGGTGGATGACTGACTGTTGATAGAGCTAATGGAGATCACTAGCCATTCAGCTGGCTAATCTAGTATTCATGGTGATCCCAGTTCCAAAACATAGCAAGAGCTCAGAACACCAATGCCCAGGTATTTTGAAGCTCCTACTTGTGTCACATCTGTTATTGTCCCAATGGCCAAACCAAGTAACATGTCTAAGGCTAGAGTCAGGATAGGAAAGTAATATCCATGCGTATGAATAAAGGGAAGAAATTTGGAGCACCTGGGGTCAGGGTCCATGCTCAGTGTGGTGTCTACTTAATGTTCTCTCTCCCTCTCCCTCTTTCGGTCCCACTTGTGGTCTTTCTCTCTCTCTTCTAAAATAAATAAAATCAATCTTTAAAAAGGGGGTACCTGGGTGGCTCAGTTGGTTAAGCGTCTGCCTTCAGCTCAGGTCATGATCCCAGGATCCTGGGATTGAGCCCCAGGATGGGCTCCCTGCTCAGCGGGGAGCCTGCTTCTCCATCTCCTCTTGCCCCTCTCCCTGCTCATTCTCTCTCACTCTCTCTTTCTCTCTCAAGTAAATAAATAAAATCTTTCAAAAATAGTAATATATCTTTACAAACAAATAAAAGGAAGAAATTTGTGGCCATTTTTGCAAATAATCTACCACACTTATGGGATTTCTTCATTTTGGGTTTTGATTCTTTATCTTGGTGTTACTACTTATCAGTTTGTTTTTTGATACAGTTTTAAATTTTTATATAATGCAATTTCATGGATTCTGAATCTTGAGTCATGGGTAGAAAGCCCTTTCCCACTCTAAGGTTATAAAAGCAATTCCTATTTTCTTCTTTTATGGCTTCATTGCTTACATTTAAACTTTGATTCACTTGAAATTTGTCCTTGTGTTCACTCCATATATATATGTATATATATGTATATATGTATGTATATATGTATATATGTGTATATGTATGTATATATGTATATATATGTGTATATACATATATATTTTTTTTTTTTAAGAAAGAGAGTGTAAGTGGGGGGTGAGGCAGAGAGGGAGAGAAAGAATCTCAAGCAGGCTCCATGCCCAGTGTGGAGCTCAACATAGGGCTCAGTCTCACAATCCTGAGATGGAGACCTTAGCTGAAATCAACAGTTGAACACTTAACTGACTGAGTCAGCCAAGGCTCCCACATTTATATTCTTCACTTAGGAAGGTTGCTGTATCAATCAAGATAGACAAAGTTATACCGAATTACAAACAAATCCTAATCTTACAGGCTTTTAACAAGAAAAATTTATTTCATGCTAGATGTTTGTCAGGGTTTGGCCTAAGCTCGGCTCCACGCCACCTTTACTTATGTGGGCCCAGACTGGGGCCCAGACTGATGAACCGTCCTTCATCTAGAACATTCCCAGTCTTGCATGGGAGAGATACTGTGAGCAAACACAGACTGCCTCTTCCAGCTTCCTCTTGGAAGTCACACACATTCCTTCCACTCTCATTTCATTGGCTAAAACAAGTTGCGCAACCAATCTTGAGGCCAATGGGATCCTCCCCTGAAGAGGGGACAGCAAATATTTGGGAACAACATTTCAGTATTTCATAATTCACTTTCTGGTAATGTGCAGCTTTGGAAAGAAACAACACATGGAACTTGAAGTAGACTGAGGACTTCATCTCACCAGCTAGTGAAGGAACATCACTTCTAGCCTGCGGTTATACCTGCTGGAGGCAAATGAGCCCTATCCCAGCATCTGGTCTCCAGATCTTGTATCTGCTCAGATCAGAAGGCACGAGTGTAATTTTAGAGCAGCAGAGGACAAAAAGGGAAGACCAGGGGGCCTCACCTAGGAGACTGTTGTGAGTTGAATTATGCCTCCTTAAAAAGGTATATTGGAGTTCTAACCCCAAGTCCTGGTACCTCAGAATTGTTACGTTATTCGGAGATGGGGTCTTTACAGAGATACTCAAGTTAAAATGAGCTCAGTAGAGTGAGTCTTGATCCAGTATGGCTGGCATTTTTACAAAAAGGGACATTTGGACACACACATATACCAAGGAAAGATGGTATGAACACACAGGGAAAAGACAGCCATCCATAAGCCAAGGAGGGAGGCCTGGAACAGACCGCTCCTTCAGAGCCCACAAAAGGAACCGACCCTGCGCACACCTTAGTGTCAGACTTCCAGCCTCCAGGACTGTGAGATGATTCGTGTCTGCTGCATAAGCCATCTAGTTCTCTGTGACAGCAGCCCAAGCAAATACAGGGAACATTTCCATTTGCTTGGGAGGGGCCTCCTGGATGCTTTTTTGGAAGGGTTTCTGGGGCCACACCAGATTATCAGGGAAGAAATCCATGACCAGCTAGCGACATTGTCCATGAATGTGGGATGGGGAGCGGTACTGAATTTGGAGTCAGCTGGCCAGGAAATGAATCCAGGCTCCAGCACATTGGTCCTTGGCCATGAAAACAGGGGCTTTGCTGAGAGATGAGGGAGGGAACATGGAGAGCTAGCATGGCATCTGCAGGAATACTGGTCCCTAGCCTGGCCAGTGAGAAAGCAATCAGCCCTTTACTCATAAGATAGCACTAGCAACTAGCAAGAGAATGTCCAAGTCTCAAACAAAATGATAGCTCCTTAATCTTTCACCAGATGTCAGCTTTCCCTTCAATTATCCTTTTTGAAGTTTTTTGTATTAAGACGACAATGTCTGATCTCCCCAGCTCTGCGGAGTATTATGATATCTCTTCACCTCCAGCAGAGTATCATAAGATTCCAGAGCCCTGCTAACCGCAAGGTATCTCTCAGAACAGGTCTTAGCGCATACTAGTCTATCAGAGAAAGGCTGAAATAGCCGTGAATAGGCCCAGAGATATGGGTGTAGTAGCTGCTTTGGGCAACTAAGAGCCCCTCTTTTTTTCTTTCCTGATGGTACATTCAACAACAAACTCTTGCATCTTAAACCCGGTGTGTGTGTGTGTGTGTGTGTGTGTGTGTGTGTGCGTGTGTGTGTGTGTGAGACATGGCTCAGCATACCTGGTCTGCCATGGAACGCCATTCCAATTTGGAAGCAAGATACCACTTTTGCTATTGACATCAGGGTTGACCCCACAAGGGCTGACAGTAGTAACGATGGTGAGATGACATCGGAAGGGACTCCAGAGGCAGAAATCACCAGAAAGAAACACGAAGCAGAATAAGATGAAAGGAGAGCCTGTCTGTTGCTGATGTAACAAACCACTCCCCAAACTGTGGCTTGAAACAACAACCATTTCATTTGTTCATGATTATGGGGGTCAGTAATTTGGGCTGGGCTCAGCTGAGTGATTCTTCTAGTTACCCTAGGTATTCACGTGGTGGTGGCCAGCTGGCCAGTCAATGGGGGCTGGTTGATGTTAGGGGATGTCCGCTGGTTTGGCTTTCCTCTGTTCCACAGACTTTATCACAAGGTGGCAGGAGAGACTTCGGCAGCCAGAGAGGACAAGCACTGCTGCATTAGCCCTTCTCAGACCTCTGCTTACATCACACTTGCTAACATTGAGGGGGCCAAGCCCAAAGCCTGAGTGGGAGGGTCTTGCACGAGGGCTTAGCTTTAAGAGGTCTTTTGCTGTAAGAATCTTCCACAGTTTGCTTTTCTGAGAACCTTTGTAAAAGGTGCAGAAATTCTCCAAGGTAGAACTTGCAGACATCTGGAACTTCTGCCGTAGAAGGCAGTGATCTCTTTATAACTTTCATTGCTGTGATCCCATCTATACACACAGACGAGTGGGCCTGGAGAAACTCAAATTATGGACCTCGGTCAAATCCCTGACTCTCTGAGCCTCAGTTTCCCATTTGTAAAACTCACCCAATAGGGTTATGGTAAGGCTCGAGTGAGCTCATAAAGTACAAAGCCATCAGTGGGTATTCTGTCAGCCAGGAGAGGCTATGAGAGAAATTTTAAACTGGTGCCCAGGGAAACATGCAGATACTCAATGAAAAAAAAGAGCTCTGGGAGACTGGGCTGCTGAACAAATTTTTTTAAAAATTCATGCAAATGTTCTGGAGACATTAAGTTGGTCTTGGTCTCTGTGTCTTTCTCCCCAAGTTCAACAAGGCGAAAACAGATTCCGTCTTTGTTTCACACATCTGCTTTCCTTTTGTGCTAATTCTAAAATTGTTCCTCTAGCTCAAATGCAATGTGTTCTCTCCTGCTCTGAATAGTGTTGATCCAGCTCACAAGACATCTCCTCCAGAAAGTGTTTGATGGATCGCACCCCAGGTTGATCCCCGCTCACCCATCCATCAAACATTACCACGTCCTTTTTATGTGTCTGGCACGGTGCTAGGACCCGGTGACACAAAGACGAATGAGGCATAGTTTTTATCCCCTAGCTGCTCACAGACTAGCGATGAGATAGATGCATAAACAGGAAATAGCACTATCATTGTGTGCTGTGGAAGAAAAATGTGCATTTTTCAACAAACATGTAATGATCCCTTACGCATGCCTAAATACCAGGGTGAAATGCAAAGAAAATGAATAAGATGCCTTTTCTATTTTTAAGGGGTGTCTAGCGCAGGAGTCAGACGAGCCAACAGTCACCATTCTGGAACACCATTCTGCAAGCACGAGGTTCACATGGGACCCCAGGGTCTGGCACCTGCCAGATTGAAGCAGTTGGGGAAAGTTTCCCGGAGAATGTATATCAAACAAGGAAAAGCAAGGTGTGGATTCCAGGCAGACAGAGCAGCACACACGAAGGCAGAGTGGCTTGCAGGAATGTGACATTTTGGGGAAACCCAAAGCAACTCAGCGTGCCCAGTACACAGAGTGAGCAGGGGAAAGACAAGAGTGAAGTAGTAAAGTCCGGAGAGATAGGCAGAGGCCAGACCCCAGTACTGGGGAACCATTGATCATTTTAACCTAGCAAGTGGTCCAGTTGGATCTGCATTTTAGAAAGATCATTCCAGGGGACGCCTGGGTGGCTCAGTCAGTTAAGTGTCTGCCTTTAGCTCAGGGTCATGATCTGGGGTCCTGGGATAGAGCCCCGTGTGGGGCTCCCTGCTCAGTGGGGAGCCTACTTTTCCCTCTCTCTCTGCCCGATCATGCTCTGTCTCATGCACTCTCTCTCTCAAATAAATAAATAAAATCTTAAAAGAAAGAAAGAAAGAAAGAAAGAAAGATCATTCCAGCAGTGGTGAGTAAATCGGCATATACAGGGGCAGTCTGGGGGAAAAACAGTGACATAAAAAACTATTTAAAATTCACTTCAAATGGGAAATCATGAGAGACTGAATTTAGGTAATACTACTGAGGACAGAGAGAAGGGGGTGGATTGGAAGCCATAAAGCAGGGTTATGGCTGAATTGTGTTCTCCCCTGAAAAAATTCATGTGTTGAAGTCCTAACCTCTGGTACCTCAGAGGAGGTGTTTGGGGAGAAGGTCTTCAAAGATGTGATAGAGTTAAATGTCATGAAGGTGAGCTCAAATCCTAACCAATTGTAGTGCTTGTAAGATCAGGACATGGAGACACACAGAAGGAAGACCATGTGAAGACACAGGGAGAAGATAGCTCTCTACAAACCAAGGACAAAGGCCTCAGAAGAAACCATTCCCACTGCTACAGTAGCTCAGACTTCCAGCCTCCAGAATTATGAGATAATCAATTTCTATTGTTTTAGCCACCCCATCTGTAGTACTTCATTATGGCAACCTGACCAAATGAATACAGGGAGGAAGCCTTTGGAGATCTGGGGGGACATGGATGTAGGGCTTCACGGAAAAAAGGAGAGGGCGGCTTTCAGGCTTCTGCCTTGGCTACCTGGCAGGTGATGCCAGCACTTTCCAAGAGCTCTAAAAGAGGAAGAGCAGTGGGCTTGGAGATGGAAGATGATGCATTCCAGCTGGGACATGTTCGTGGTCCCTGTAGAACAATGAGTGGGGATGCCCATTAGGCACCTGGACATGTGGGGCTGGAGCTCACACAGGAGCAGGGGACTGGGGGGGATACAGATGACGGGGTCTTCAGACACAGGGGCAGTTGAAGCAGAAGACAGCTGAAGGCCCCCAGGAACATGCGAGCTCTGAGAAGAGAAGGCAGAGGCCAGAATCACAGAGAACCCTACCACTTAGAGGAGAGGTGAAGAAAGATGGCCTGGGCACAGGACAGAGCAAGAGTCTTCGGCATTTCCCAGAGGAGAAAATGTCAAGAGAGGCTCTCAAATCCTGGAGAGATCAATGTCTCAAAGTCTCTGTCTCTGTCTCTCTCTTTCACACCACACACACACACACACACACACACTCTCTCTCTCTCTCTCTCTCTCTCACGCACATTTATGTTGCTCTACTGTCTTGCAATATTGGTCTATTGCTTTGCAATGATTTTTCCCATTATTTTATGCGTATTGCTTTTCAGGTTTTCCCATCAGAGCCGAAGCAATGTCTGTCTACTTCTCCAGGGGTGGCAGAATGCTGTTAGCTCCAGCCCCCTGCCTGCTAGTGCTTGCCCTTGTGGCGGGGGCACTCCTCTAGCCAGCCCCCAAACAGAAGCTGCCCCTTGGTCTCTCTCTCCCACAGGGGCATCTCAGTGCATCCTTTTGGTCTTTCCTTCAGGGCCTTCTTCGACCATCCTGTAGTGATGATGGGTAACGAGGCCACAGACTCGGTTGCCCTGCTCCAGGGTGTTTGAGGTGAGGCTGCCCTTTTTAAGGCTTTTTGAGGAGTTGGGCAGGAACCTTGTGCCTCTGGGGTGGGCTCAGATGTCTAGGAATTGTGGAAATCACCGCTTTCACTTACCTCAACCGTCCAGACGGGAAAATCCAATTTGCCCAGATACTTCCTAGGTTCCAGGTGTTCCTTTCACTTCCCCTGGGGAAAGGGAAGGGGCATGGACCCCCTCTCATGGACATCAAGATACCTTGAAGACAGGTAATTTGTCCAGAGTTGCATGATTAATTAAGAATTTGGGAGGCAAGGGAGCCTGGCTGGTTTAGTTGAAAGAGCACGCAATTCTTGATCTTGGGATCATGAGTTCAAGGCCCATGTTGGGTGTAGAGATTACTAAAAATAAATTGGAGCTGGTTCTGGGTGACTCTAAAGATCTGTCCACAGTTAAATGACCCTCCCCCTTGTTGTCTCTCCCCCACCCCCTCACCTGGTTCTGCTTTCCTTTCCAGGCATCCTCCATGCTTGTTCCAGCAGCCCATGCACCAACCCTGGAATCACGCTGCTGAAATCCTGGGGCGCTTTACCCCAAAATCAGCAGTCAGGCAGGCAGAGGGTGTTTACTCTCCAGGGTGCAGAGGGTGTGGATGAAACAACAGGACGAGAGCAAGAGGAAGAGCTTTATGCCTTAAGAACTTTCTGCCTCCTTGGAAATCTGAGTGCTAGATAAAATGTGAGAGATCAGTTTTTCTCAGCCACTCTCCCAACAGCACTAGCTTCTGGGGAATGCCAGCCAGTGTCTTTCAGGAGTGTGAAAGTCATGGTGAGGTGGGCAGGGCAGCCCCTCTCTGCCTTTCGCTAAGAAGAACCCTGAAGACGTCTGCCCTCCCTGCTGGGCTGCCTCAGGGGCTCAGTCCTCTGTGACAAACTCAGCCCTCTTGTCATCCCTGCTCACAGCCCTCCTGCGGTCTCAGCATGAATCCTATCCTAGAGATGCCACGCCAGTGGTGACCGGCCTCTTTCTGAGCATCCACTGCCCCCAGGGAGAGGGACTCCAGCCTCCCCACTTCCTGGCACAGCCCTGACACTTTGAGCTATTCCAGGCTGTTCTTACTTGTAGATTAAATCACCATCCCTCGTGCTCCCCTCCAGAGTCAGGAGGAAAAGACGTGTGGTGCATACAGACTCTGAAGCAGGGGGCCCAGGCAGCTGTTGCCTCTCACCCTCTGGTCAGGTCAAGGCCCTAAGAGGCAGCTCTGCGAGCCCAGCCTCCCCGGGCTGGCTGGGAGCGGACAGTCTCTGCGCCTGCGGGGACTTCTGCCCGCCAGCCCTGTTTCCTCATACCTGAGCCGTCTGCCGCCACGCACCACTCCCGGCCTGAGCGCACTATTTAAGGCCGGCACATGAGAGCTGACTGTGAGTCACGGTACCAGGAAGGCAGCGGCAGCTCCACGTCCCCCAGCAGCCAACAGGCCGTGGGAAGGGACCCTTCCCCTCACCATGGCTTCCCTGGGGCAGATCATCTTCTGGAGGTAGTGTACTCTTCTCTAGCTTGGCCAGTGAAGGGAAGAGGGGTGAGGTCTTTGGGGGGTGCTGAGGACTCCTGGACTACCTGTACCCTTATCTGACCCAGCACTGGGCTGGCAAGAAGCCTGGCCAGACCAGAGCCTCACCGGACTTGACTGAGCATCACACCCCAGCCACTCAGGGCACCTATTCAGGGTTAGGCTGGTTTTCCGCCACGGAGGGCTGGCACCTGCCCGGGCAGCTCTGGATCAGGGAATGTGTGTGTCAGGCTGAGAGCTCCCTGAGACATTGAGGCTCTTGGGGGGCACCAAGCAGGGCGGCATGGAGCTGCATGCTGGTATGGAAGGGCACCGGTGACTAATGATGGGTGGGATGCAGGGGAGCCCACTATGGAGTCCCCGGAATGAAGCTGGCGAGCAAGCTCTGACCCTTCTCTGGGGGTGTGACTTCCCAGTACAGCTGCATAACCTGCACCAACACCCTCCCTCCACCCCCAGCTCCAGGATGTGGTCCCTGGTTCTCCTGGGGGCTTCCCCGGGGAGGAGACCCCTGCAGCTGCTGCTGAGAAAGCAGGCCTTTGCTAAGGAGCCTTTGCCCCAGAGTCTGCTCACCTTGGGGCCTGGGGCAGAGCAGGGAAGGACACAGGAAGAAAGAGATTTGGAGGCACAAATGCAGACGGCAGGTAAAGCTGATGGATTAGAGTCCAGAGCTGAGAGGAGGCGCAAGCCTAGCCCCCATCCATGAAGAAAGAAGAAAGCCTTACATTTTGCTTATATTTGCTCCTCTCACTCAGCTACCTCTAGTTGCCTCTTTTCCCCTCAGGACATCACTTCCCTTTCTGCAAAGAAAGAGATGGAAAGTGAAGGAAGGGTTTTCCCCAGAGGGTTGGTGATTCAATGTCCATCACAACTCATGATGGTGTTTAGGAAGACAAGAAGGCTGGTACCTGTCTGTTCTAGGGATTGTTTGATAGACCAAACCTCTCATTTCTAGGAGTCTTTTCCAGTGAGAGGAAAAGATGGGAGGGAAAGTGGAAAGGAAAGCTCAGATTAACAGTAAAGTTTGTCAAGAGACTGAAGGAACATTGCTTCCCAGAGGCAGCTTGGAAAATTCTCTCCCTTCAAACAAAATAACAGCTCCATCCCTTGTGTCCATCTGGAATAGCTAGTCCTGCAGCAGGGGCTGGGGGGCGGGGGAGGGGGGTGGTCTCTGTGTCCAGTAAGGGTGTTGGGCAGCGCTTCCCTTACTGTGGCTGGCAAGGACACTCTGCTCCCAGGAGAAGCACCCGGTAATGGAAGACATCTCTTGGGGCTTTTCTGCCCTGCAAGAATGCCCCAGGAAGCACTGGTATCTTGCCAGCACCTTTTATCTCCATGCCCTGGGCTAGGTGCCACACAGAAGTCTCCTTTAATCCTCACCAGAGCCCATGAGAGTTCATTATCATCTCAGAGAAGTTAAGTCATGGGCTCAAGGCCACACAGCGTGCAGGGGGCAGGGCAGCATTTAAATCCACTCTACCTAACTCTGAAACCCAAGCTCTCTCCTCTGGGCCATGCTTGCCCCCATCCTGTACCCCCCCCACACACCCCTGTCCCTGACCTGCCTGTCCCAGCTCCCCC
>LNAC01000598.1:69483-113579 GCA_002007465.1 Ailurus styani
CCTGCCTGTCCCAGCTCCCCCGCCCCCCCACCCCCATTCCTCCATTCTGGTTCCATAGATGTGAAACACTCCTCATGCAACAAGTGACTCTGTTGTTCCAAAGATGGATGTGTGGGCTTTCTAATAATACATTACAACCAGCCTGACTGGTTTGGTCGGAGGATTAGCAGGAAGTGGGTGTTCAAAATGCATATTCCCCCACCCTTCAGAGACCAAATGGAATCCACAGAGGCTCCTCTTGTTGGCCCCAGCATGCCTCATTAGCTATTCATGCTCTGCAATTGCAAAAGCAAGGACAAGCCACAGAGCAGCAGAGCTTTTGTGCAGAGAGGCCACCAGGAAGAGGGGCAGTGGGTGGGCTCGGTGGGAAGAAGGGGAATGAATTCCGGAGAATTCATTCCAGGGAACCATGGGAGCCCACCTGGGGGAGTCCAGGGTCCACTCTTGGGCCTAACAAACCCTCTTTCTTTGCCATAATTTTCTTAATTCGTAATAATTCCTTTCATTGAGGTGATCATGACCGTTGGTGTTGTGGGAGAGCTTAAGAGAGGGTCTGGTGGTGGATTATTCTCTTAAATAATTACCGGAGAGCTTAATACCTTCAAATCTCAGGCTCAAAGATGGATGCCACTCAGGGATGGAAGACTGATGTGCAGTTTCTGCTGTGCCTGAGCTCCTTGGTACATTTAAGTCTGTGTGATTAGGATTTTCCTCCCCTCTTCCCATTATAGCTGTCAACGGGAACAGCATTCGTCCATGGAACATTTGTTGAGTACCTGCTAGGAGTCCAAGAGTGGAAAATTCATGACCCCTGCTCACTGAGGTTATGTTCTGATCAACAACATTAACCGAGTACCTGCTGTATGCTGGGTGTTGGACTAGGGACTGGGGCAAAAGCAGCTAAGACCTTGGTGAGATTATAGCCCAATGAAGGAGAAGGATTCCCAAACAGATTATTCCAACCTGCTCTTCATAGGTCAAGAGATAGGTCAACCTGCATAGATCAAGGCAACAGCAGCACTTCCCTAACCTGAGGCTTTAGGGAAGGTTTCTTGAGCCAGGCGATGGCTGGGTTAAATCTTAAAGGATGAGTTAGTGTGTGATCCAGGTGAAGAAGGGTGGGGAGGATACTCTGTGCACAGGAAAGACTAGACTAGAATAGGACTCATGAACCAGCATAGGGGTGTTGGAAAGCTACAAGCTACTCTCCTAGCATCATCATCAGAGTATGAAGCACAGGCAGGGAGTGCTAGGATGAAACAGGAGAGGCAGAGCCAGGTCATGCTAGGCCTTACCTGCCAGGCTCAAAGTTAGGAATTTGTTGTTGTGATGAGGAGCCAATGAAGGCTCTCAAGCAGGGGACTCTTGGTGGTTTTCATCTTAGGTGTGTTACTCCAGAGGTAGCATGGAGGAATATGAGGGCGTTGAGCCTGGAGGCCAGGAGAAACAGTTGTGGTCGGCAGTATAAGGAATATTGAGGACCTGAAGGAGAGAATGATAGCAGGGATCTAGAGGGGAAAATCAATTCCAGAAATGTTTTGAACTGAAAATCCATAATATATGATAAATGAATGGTGGGACAGGTAGGGTGGTGCAGAGAAGGAGTAGATGAGGCAGAGGGCGGAGCCTGGAATGCCTCCACCCACCCACCCCCGTTTCTGGTTTCTGGATTGCACCAAGTGAATAGGGAAGAGTGAGGAGGGATGAGAGTTACTTAACTCTGGTACATGATGAATTTGAGGTTCCACTGGGGCCTCTAGTTGGAGATGTTCAACAGGCAGTGGAAGGCATGGGGCTGAAACCAGGAGAAGTCAGGCCTGAAGATAGCAATTGAGAGTCAATGACTCAGAGGCAGGGAATGATCACCCAACATGTCTTCTAAGGAAAGCACATAGAGAGGGGCAAGGAGGCAAGGATAGGAAGCTAAAGAAAAACCAGCTTTGAAGGCTGAGCAGAGGAAGAGGAGTCAAAGAAAGAGCTGGGAGTCCATGGTGGGAAAGGTAGGAAGAGACCAGGCTAGACAAGTCTCAGGGATGTCAATGGAGCAAAGTTTCATAGAGGTCCCAGAGCTGTTAGGGGTGTCATTCAGGGTCAGTAAGGTCTGGGGCTGATAGAGAGACCCAGCCCAGATAAGAATATGGGCTATGCAGGATTTCAGCAAAGCTCACATGGATGTGCTCAGAAAATGAAGAGAACATACTGCCAAGTAGACCCTGCACCCAAACAAGGCCAAGAAGGGGCAGGAATGGCTCTGAGTCTAGCCTAAAGAAGGGCTCATGGGTGCACAGTCAGCAGAGAACACTAGATAGCTGTGAAATCTGGTAGCTCTCCTTCCTGAAAGCAGAGACACAACTGCAGGAGAAATGAGGCCCAGCTGGAACCGTTTTCAAATTTTTATTCCGCTTTCCCTCCCTCCATCCTTCTCTCTTCTCCCCACTTCTTTACTTCCTTACTTTTCCCTGGATTCTTTGTCTATTCTTATTCGGACTCTTCTATCTGAAGTGAATTCTTAGGAGCATTTTTGACTGGGGGAAATCACCAGCATCGATTGGATTAATGAACACATGTCAAAGGAAGGAAGTTACTAGTGGAGAAGGGACAGGAATCTTTTTACCTGAGGAAGGCGCATGAAACACAAAATGAGGGAGGCTAGAACAAGAGCCACTCAAGGAGCTTTGCTCTGCAGTCTTGGTTTCCCATTGACCCTGAGTTTTCAAACTGGCGGTTGGCTCAAACATACCAGACATTAATGACCAGAGAAAACAGCACTTGGCAACACAATGAAAGTTTGCCTGATGAGAAAATTATGCAAGGCCTGGCTTGGGGAGGATCTCAGCCCAGGCCATGATGATACTTGAAACCCCACTGAGGTATGAGATGGGTCCAACTTTCAGACTCTCTGAGCCTACAAAATCTAAGGCTTCAGGGCCCATTCCCCAAGAACAGGACAGGAAGTTAGAAAATGAGATAAAACTGCACATTAGAAGAAAGACTTAAACAGGTGGCCCCTGTATTCCTGCCTCTATCAGAAGTACAACATCTTCTGAGCCTGGCCGTCTTTCCCTATTTCCACCTCTTACAACACCACTCCTCTCTTTCAACATTCAGCTCAAATGATGTTTCTACTTTGAAGTCTTCCTGGATCTTTCTGGTTGCAATCAATTGCTCCTTTTATGTTCATGGTTGGCCATGTTGATCGATTTCTGTTTGATGCCCATCTGTTTCCCTCCACAGAGTTAGTCCCTTGAGGGTCTGGTCTTTGTCTTGTTCACTGTCGTATGAAGGCAGTGTAACACCATGGCTATTTATCTGGGCTCTGGGATCAGACTGTCTGGATTCAGATCCTCCTGTCACTTTGAACACTTATTCCACTCAAATTAGTCTAATTAGCCTCTGTAAGCCTCAATTTCCCTATCTGTAAGATGGGGGTGACGGTAATACCTAACTCCTAGGGTTATGTGAATGACATCGGATGATTACATGTCTGGCATATCCTAAGAACTCTATAAATGTTAGCTATTGCTAGTATCATTACTTGCAATTCTACAATGCCCAACACATGACTAGCTCTCTGTAAGACCTTATTAACCTCAACTCCATGACTCCACTGGCCCTCCTGTCCCTTGAATGGATGTTCTCGTGAGACTATACTTTGGCTAAATTGCCAATGGGGTCTCCTAAAGATAGTTAACTCTAACAACACTCTGGAGAATAGTCAGAGTTTTCTAGATTGTTCTGAAAAAAAAAAATCAAGTCCACCTCACCTTCTACTGTTTATGAGTCTGACACATAATCTGTCTCTCAACCTGAGAATGACCATGGTTTAGAATAAATGTCTGGGTATGGAGATCTGACCAAGCACTAGGTAATGGTTAACTAGCTAAACCACCCCACACTCCTAATTATCTCCATTTCACAGACACAAATGTTGAGGCAAGACGACTTGCTCAATGTCTCCCAGCCAGCCAATGGCAGGAACCAACTAATTCCCACTGGACCTCCATACTGTTATTAGAAAAGGATCTTTCTAATCAGCTCTGCTTCATCTCCTGCCACTTAAAGGAAAACCCATCTCTTACTGGCAAAACTCACTTCCTCTGGGACAAGTGACTGCCAGGGTTCTTAACCATGGAGGAGGGAGCTGTCCCCAGAACAGGCTGGAGCCTGTGAATTATCCGCCCCTGGTTTGTATTATTTCTAGTAGCACACAGCTACCTGAGCTTTAGATGAGTGAGCTGAGGAGGAAAAAGGGACTAAAACTCAGTGAGAATTACATACTTCCAGGACTTGAAAATTCAGACTGTACACCCCCTCATTTTATTGCTGAGACAATGAAAATAAATTGTGTGACTTGCCCAAGGGTTATGCAGTTTAAAAAAAGAGTACAACAGAACTCTTTCAATAATTGCTCAGTGTCCCCAGCGTTGGATGGCAGCCAACCACGATTTATCCAAACAGCAAGGCTCCCTATGTTGGAGAGACCAAACCTTCTTCCACATTTACCTTTGACATATGGAGAAGAAGAAATAATTTTGTACTAGCATTAAGCTGACGTGTGTTCATATCCAGCTCTCCACTTCCTAGCTGGGTGACCTCAAGTACGTTACTTAACCCCTCTGTGTCTTCATTTCCTCCCCAGTCATTTGGGGTTAATAGCAGTTCCTACCTCATAGAGTCGTTGTCAAGACTAAATGAGTTAGCAAGCATGAGAGGTCGTGAGCTACACCTCGCAGGGGTAGCGCTTTAGGTAGGAGTTACTCTTATTCAATTATTCCCTCCCACTGTTTTTATGGAATAACAAAGTGATTTGGAGGGAGGGAGAGGAAGGGCAAGTCCAACAGTGGCAGCTGGGTTTAAAGGACGCCAGCGTCTGAATTGTTCTGGGGGTTGAGTCAACTGGAGATACCTTCTTTCCTAGTCCCTGTTGGGAGAGATATGAGAACATCCCTGGCCACTTGAGTGACAATACAGTCCTCAACACTCGGAGCCAGTCTCCTGACAGCAGTGGCAGGAACACCACCTGGGCCTATTAGAAATGCAAATTATTTCCGGTACCACTCCCTCAAGACCCATGGAATCACATCCTGGGGGTGGGGTCCCAGCAAGGGGGATTAACAAGCCATCCAGGTGATGCCGCTGGGCTCTCAAGTTCTAGAAGTTCTGTAATCGTGTTCTCTTTGCGCTCCTTGATTCCTCGGGGAAAGCACGAGGATTTAACCCAGGCAGAGATAAATTTCACTTGGGATCATTCATCATCCAACATTTCTCCTTAAGAAATGTCCTAAAGAGGGACAGATGGGCCTTGATGAAAACAAAGGGAAAAACATGAAGTTTCTGCTGGTAAGAAACCCAGGTCATATTTCTCTTTATATTAGCTTTCCGCAATCCCAAACCATCTGCCTGGACCGTCTCAGATTTACTAGCCCATCACTTCCACATGTATTTCCTACTGCTCCCAGCACAGCACTAATGGGAGAAAGGGCAGATGGTTTCCCCTCTTTCTCTTTCCACAGATTTAGAATGAAACATTTCATAGAATAAAAACCATGAAAGATTTGAGAAAGGGAGAGAGCATCCATAAAATTTAGGGGTATTGAATTGTCTCTTTTGCTTCCTAAGGGCTCCTCACTGTGCTCTCTCCCATCCCCCACCCATAATGGCCATTTCATACTTCTCTTCAGTCCTCTTGCAGGGGCTCCCCGCCCCCCACCCCTGCCCACCTCCTGCCCCAGTCTCAGATTATCTTGCTGTATCCATCACTGAGAAAACAGGAGTCAGCAGACAGGTACCCCTTCATCTTTCCACTTCCAAAACTACCTGCTATACTCACCTGTGCCCTTTTCCCCTGCCTCCCTTCCTGGTAGAGAGGGTGAGCCCAGCTCCTATCAAAGGGTAACACTTCTGTGCCCTGGGTCCATGGGATTCATCCCATCTCGCCTGCTGCTCGAGAATGCCTCCACCAGCCAGCATCCGCAAGCCGTCCCTCTGCTCTTTTATCCCTGTCAGCATGCAGCCCACAGACAGTGTTTGCTACCTTCAAGGGGAAACCGTCTCTCAGCCTCTCCAGCTCCCACCCCATGTCTCTTTTCCCTTCTCAGCAAACTTGCTGAAACCGCTGTCTGGAGTTACTGATCTGAGATTTGCGGCGTCATGGAGGGAATACGATGTGGTTCTCAGCACAGACTGGAGCCAGGCTGCCACTTTCTAGCCATGTGGCCTTGGGCAGTTTATTTATTCTCTCTGTGCCTGGGTCCCTCATCTGTAAAATGAGGATGATGCTAGAATCTACATAAGATGACATTGAGAATTTTGTGAGCTAATACATATACAGCACTTAGCAGACCCTTACTGTAAACCATGATTTTGTCCCCACTATACCAAGGTATTGCTCCTGTCAATGCCAAACCTAATGTGGACTTCTCTATGCCTATTTTCACAACAGCATTCAATGCAGATGCCCCATTACCTGCTTGATTTCTTTTCTTGATTTCCATGATACTACACTCCCCTGATTCTCCGCCACCCCCCCAACCGCTTCCCCTGTGATATTGGTATGGTCTCTTGGGGTTCACCTCTGCTTCTCTATGCCTGGTCCTGGTTTGGGCATAGCTACACCTTCCTCTGCTGCCCCATACAACTGGAAACCAACCAGGATCTTCCTCCAGGAACCCGCTCTGGTATGGGGACTTTCATTCATTTCCTACATTTGATGATTTGTTCTACTCTGCTGAAAAGCCTCAGGATCCGGGAACAAAATATAACAGTATAAGGACAATTAGCCTTTAAAGGGGCTGGCATAAGCTTCAGGTTTGAGGTAGAATCCCATAAGGATGCTAGGGTAAGTCGTGCACTAGCAAGTGCTGTGTAGGAAGATGGACATATTGGGCCACCTTTCCTGGAAACAGCCTCAGTGCCCAGCAGGATTCCTCCATCTGCCTGCTTCTCCTTCTGCTCAACCCATTATCCTGTCGCATTAGAGCAAGATGGAATCCAAGCAACATGAGAGTTTCAAACATCTAATAATCTCTGTGTTTAAGTACCTAAGACAGTGGTTCCCAAAGTGAGGCCAGAGGACACTGCTACTACAAAAAAATTTTCCCCAGAAGAGTTCTGTAGTCAAGCAAGTTTGGAAGTGCTGAATATTATTAGGTTGGATCATATGAAATTGTCAATGTTCCATTGTTTTCGACCTACAGAAATGGTAATTTCAAAAGGTTCAACCTAAACTGTACTCTTCTGGGACGTTCACTAGGACATTCACTTAGGCATAATAGCATATTAAAGTCCTAAAGGTAAAGAAATCTGTTTGATTGTGATTGACACAATGTTATGAAAATGTAATCCTTTTGAAAATAATACTTATTAATAAACATCAGGACACACTTTGGGAATCTAGGGGCTGGAGTAATTAGGAAAGAACAGGAGTCATGAATAGAATAAAGCACATTAATGTGGGAGCCTGGGAGCAGGAGCAGGGCTGAGCATATGCACAGGAGGAAAAGAACAGGCTGGTATTTTCCATCCTGGGAATGCCCGCCCATCTTTGATATCCAAGTCCTATTTTTCAGACCTTCCCCTTATACAGTAATTCTTCCCTGATGAGCCTTCTCCCAAATAGGCTTGTTTGTAACTGACTCCTGCCCTTTGCTCCCTCCTAAAGTAGAGGGAGGATTCATGAGGTGACATCAGTGGCTCACCCCATATTCCTCAAATGACAGATACTAAATAAACATGGGTATTATTTTACTGCCCTCTCATTACTATAATTATTAATTAGTTCATCTTTTCCGGGTATTATCATCGTCCCAGTTCATAGGTGTTCATCTAATTTGCTTACAACTGTGAGGTGAGTTCAGCTAATCTGGACGCGGGGAGGAGTCTCAGCCCTGGCAGCTGGTGCCCAAGGGAGCATCTCACATATGCTCTATAAAGAACGTGGGCACGTAGCCAGATTTGAATTTGTTGCTCTCCGGATGTCAGAACCAAATACCCATGACACAGAATGAAATTGCTGGACAGGGTAGATTCAGGTAGAAGAGAGTGAGACACTGGCTTGGCCAGGACTAAATCCTCAGTGCTTTCACCCTCCCCGACCCCATCCCACTGTCTGAGTTCTTCCCCTGAGAGTCATTCCTATGCTACCTATTGGCCATCACGGTGACAGACCCTCTGTGGAGTGACGAGGCGTTTGGACGTCCGTCGGCCCCTGTGATCCCCTAGCAGGTGTTAGGGGCAGGTGGGTATTATCTACTACTCTGGGGAAGAGGAGGATGAGAGTGGATAGGTAGGGTGTTGCTTCCCTATGAGAGGAGAGAGTTAATTAAAGTTGTTAATTGTAGCCTGGCGGGACCTAAGTGACATTAAATGGGGCCCTGACGGTTTTGTGTTCTGCGCTGGAAGACACTGCCCAGAGTGGGCATGCTTACAAAAAGCAAGGCTTAGCCTGTCGGGGGCATCGCTACAAACATTCAGTTGCCAGGAAGGGTAAAAACAAGTCTTTTGGATTTCTCATGATGTAACTGAAAACAAAGCCTTTGGCTTAAGGATGCTGAAAGAGCAAGCACGGATAAGCCTTGAACAGGCCACGTCATCTCTCAGATCCTCAGATCTCACTTGTCTTCTATCTATAAAAGTCAAATTATCTTCATAATATTTGGAGAGCTCTGGGAGCAGCAGGAAGGGGAGGGGCACAGATGCAGCTACTTCTCTTCGACTGCATGACAGATGAGAAGGGGGTGGGATTTAGAACCAGAGGGGCCTGACTTGACTCCCCTTTCCAAATCTGCATTGTGTAATATGCCAGTCACTTAATTTCTCCTTTTAAATGAGGACAATGAATGGACATGCCAAAATCTCCCTGAGGATCAAAGGGGATTAGGCACAATAGACGATCATAACACTGACATTGACAGCATAGTTCTCTTGTATTACTTGACATGTCTACATCTTTAATTAGAAGTTGTCTCACTCACTTGAAGATAACTTATTTTTTTATTAGTTTTTTTTTTTTTTAATTTACATGACAGAGAGAGCATAAGTAGGCAGAGAGGGTCAGGTGGAGGGAGTAGGAGAAGCAGGCTTCCCTCTGAGCAGGGAGGCTGATGCAGGGCTTGATCCCAGGAACCTGGGATCATGACCTGAGCTGAAGGCAGACACTTAACCGACTGAGCCACCCAGGCGCCCCAAGAAGATAACTTTTAAAAAGCACCAAGACCCATATACCAGGGACTTTAAAATAGGCAGAAGTATTAAAAGCAATGATCATACATGCCTTATCGTCCATTTCCTTTTGGGTCCAGCTTTCAAAGAGACTGTTCATGTTAGGGATGTAGCCCCACATTGTGGATTTCTCAGATGACAACTTATGTCAATTCTGGCAGTGGCCTTCTTGTGGGATCACCTTACAGTCCCACAACCTTATAATTGTGGCCTCCTGCATTGGGTTCTTCCTGTGTCAATACGGTTCTACAAGTTCTGCATACATTACTGATTAATGTAACAAATATTTATTGATCATCTTTTTTGTACCTGGCACCAGAGATCCTAGGGTTACAGTCATGTACCAGGTGTAGGACCCAACATCATTCAGAGTACAGATGAGAAGAGACAGATAAATAAGCACATAATTTTAATACAGTACTCCAACGCCACTGCAGGCCAGTTTCAGAATGCTTTGTAATCAACTTCTAACCCAGTGTTGGTGATTAGAGAGACCTTTTGAAGGAGGTGGCTTCTGAATGGGAATTAGTGAAGCAAGGAGAAGTGGGAGGAACATCCGGGCAAAGTTCAAGGTCTCTGAGGTGGGGCAGGATGGGAAGACGAGTGGGGAAAGCAGAGCAGGGACCGGGGTGGCCCTGGAGAGACCAGCGTGGGCTAGATTTAACCTTCTCAACAAGTGAAGAAGTTCGCTTTTATTCTCCCATTCTGCAGCTGAGTAAATTAAGGCTTATGGTGCTGTGAGAAAGTGAAGGGAGAGGTCTGGGGGAAAGACTAGAAGATGTGCAAAAACAGCAGAGGAGAGCAAATCACTTTTGAGAACAATTCTCACATGAGTGAGGAGAGGGGCGCCTGGGTGGCTCAGTGGGTTAAGCCCCTGTTTTCGGCTCAGGTCATGATCTCAGGGTCCTGGGGTCGAGCCCCACATTGGGCTCTCTGCTCAGCAGGGAGCCTGCTTCCCCCTCTCCCTCTACCTGCCTCTGCCTCCTTGTAATCTCTCTCTCTCTCTGTGTCAAATAAATAAATAAAGTCTTTAAAAAATTAAAAAAAAAAAATAAATGATGGGCGCCTGGGTGGCTCAGTGGGTTAAAGCCTCTGCCTTCGGCTCAGGTCATGATCCCAGGGTCCTGGGATCAAGGCCCGCATCAGGCTCCCTACTTGGCAGGGAGCCTGCTTCCTCCTTTTTCCCTGCCTGCCTCTCAGCTTACTTGTGATCTCTCTCTCTCTCTCTAAGTGTCAAATAAATAAATAAAATCTTTAAAAAATAAAAAATAAATAAAAAATAAAAAATAAATGAGGAGAGAGGATGAGGTCAGGAAGCCTTTGGTTAATGGCAGGACTTTGTGAGGCCCATCACTTATCCTTTCTGCAAGGGATCATGAATTTCACTACTTAACTGTTATCACTACTGTTGAATATAATATATGCAAAGGGGATTGAAAATAGATTCTAGATCTATCTGCCTCCAAAGTCTATATCCTTTCCTAGTTTAGAAAGAAATTTATTTTATTTTTAATGTTAAGAATAAGTGGTTGGAGCAGCTGGGGAAGTCAGGGTGCTTGGGCTGGTGACAAGGTGACTCTTATGAGGCCAATCCCTTAGGTCCAAAGGCTTGATGGCTATACTGTGTCAAGAGCCCAGCTCCCCAGGAGCCTCAGTGTCAAAACCCCAAAGGCCATGTTCCACTGCCTTTGTTTAAAAGCCCTTGAAGTAAAACTGTAAGTGTCAGCAAAGAGGGATATTAGTATGAGAAGGAAGTGTTTTGATACTGTAAAGCTATCAGGTTCTTGACCCTTTTGAGGGACCAGAGGGACATTTTTCCTTAAAGAGGTCCCCCCAAACTTCTGTGCTTAAACTGTAGGAGAAGACTAAAATTTTAAAAGTTTTGGGACACCTGGCTGGCTCCGTTGGTGGAGCACGCGAGTCTTGATCTTGGGGTTGTGAGTTCAAGTCCCACACTGGGTGTAGAGATACTTAAAAATAAAATCTTGAAAACAAACAAATTTCAAAAGCTTTTGACTGTGACCAAAACTGGGGGCGGGGGTGTGTGTGGGATAAATCTGGTTGTTTTCTCATATTTCAAAATTTCTCATACTTCTCATATTTCGAAATGTTGACATTTTCTCATAAACAAATTCCTAGATCAACAAAATGCTCAACTTACATAGACTTAACAAACAGGTAATTATAGTTACCCTAATACTGACTCCAACATATTTCATTTATTCTAATAAAGGTGTTATCTGAATGTAAATGCTTATTTTCTGAGGCAGAAAATATGGGACCTACAGGAGAATCTGTTTAATATGTGTAGAGAGGATCCTGCTAGCTTTCCCATTTCCTACCCTTATGGCAAGAACAATTGTAAAGAATTGTAAATTCTTTTGTAATTGTAAATTGTAAAGATGGTAGCTTTCACTGGCATTCCCCGAAGGTGCTGAACTGCTGAACTGTGAAGGAAGGACGTGTCTTTCTTTTATCTGAAAATTCCGAGGGCTCCTGGTGCTGCTGCCCACCTGGGCTTCCTGGAACTGAGACTGTTCTCAAACCATCACGTTGGCCAGGTGTGAACAGCCTATCGTGTTATGAACACGTCTCCCTCTCCCACTCCCCCTGCTTGTGTTCTCTCTCACTGTCTCTCTCTCTGTCAAGTAAGTGGATAAAACATTTTAAAAAATAAATACAAGATTTTATTTTCTTTACGTAATCTCCTCACCCAACGTGGGGCTCCAACTCATGACCCCGAGATCAAGAGTCAGATGCTCCACCCACTGAACCAGACAGGTGTCCTGGAAGTATCTAAAATAATATACACTATATGATATCATTTATTAAATACAAACACTGAGGGAAAAGACTGGAAGGACATAACAATGACGGTTATCCCTCAGTTAGGGATGATACAGACTTTGATATTTTTTTCTTCCGTGCTTTTCTATATTTCCCGAAGTTTCCACACCAATCCCACATTGCATATGTAAAACAAATAAGGAGAACACATTTTGCAAAGAAACCACTATTTTCTTTAGGTTTGACCTGTCTTTCCGATGGTGGGCAAACAGTCTTCTTTCAACGTGATGCCATTAAAATGGAAACAGTTAAAACAGTTTCGTGGGTCAATGGTTTACACTGTCAGAGTCAGAGAGAGGACCCAGTGCATATGGGCTAGAAATTACCCAGAACTGGTTTGTT
Organism: Ailurus styani; assembly: GCA_002007465.1. NCBI lineage: Eukaryota > Metazoa > Chordata > Mammalia > Carnivora > Ailuridae > Ailurus > Ailurus styani. Next base: position 81,892 of record LNAC01000598.1, read on the forward strand.
TTCATTTTAGGCGAGCAGATGTGTTCATAACATGATGTAGGCTGCCTTCAATGATTTGCCCACAATTACTATGATAATTTTAACTAACCCTTTAGTTGCCATCTTTGGGAATGTTCCCACTCCCCCTGCTGTGTTCCCTCTCTCGCTGTCTTTTTCTCTCTCTGTCAAATAAATAAAATCTTTAAAAAAGAAGAAAAAGAAGAAGTTGAATTACTGGATAGAAGCTTACTAGGTACATTTTAAGCCTTCTGATGCACGTGGACAAATTGTCTGCCCCCCATCCTAAAGTTTGCACCAACTCGCACCCCTCCCAGCCATCTGGATTCCCCAAAATAATAGTGTCTGCCTAGGCCTTTTCCAGGACCAGCACTAACCCCTTGCCAACGTTTTGAAAAAGAAAATGGCAAATTTTGTATCTAATGTTCCAATGTTCCCACTTTTCCCATTTCTGAGGCTTTCTTTTTCATGCCTTAGCCTGCTTCTTAATTTACTGGCTGACCCTACTCTCAGTAAAATATCTAACACACTCATTAACACCCAGGTCTTAGTGACTAATGAGATAAGATATTATATTATACATTTTAATCAGTAACAAAACCAAAGGGCTAAATTTCTTATAGGGTTTCACTTTATTATCAAGCTATCGATGGGACAGACTGTGGAGTAGAGAAAGCCCCAGAGGTGGTAAAACAGAGGGTCAGCTGTTCCCCTTACCCCCAGGGCTGCCCTTTGCCAAGTCTCTGGAGTGACAGAGGAAGCAATGAAATACTCAGCGCTTCTTCCTTCTCTACCCAACCCCTCAGGAAAATCTTGGATGTTTCCTGCCAAGTCTCCCCACCCTCCAGCTCATAATGATGAATTCAATGGAGTCAACCCTGCAGAGAACACAGAGAAAGGTCTAAGAGAAAAGAGAGAGGATTTGCTGGTGAAAATGGACTTAAAGTTATGAGGGAGAAGAGACCAGGGACTGGACTTCAGAGAGAGTTTCGGGGAAATTTCAAGAAGGAAAAGCTTGGGTTAGCTCATAAGAAGGACAGAAGTTGCAAAAGAGGATTTTTTAAAAGAAGTTTTGCTGTGCATTGTCCATATATTGCTTTGATGTTTTCCTAGGTGCACAATGGTTTCAGTGAAAGTTCTCCATCGGGTTGATATTTCTTTGATGGTGACACTGCCAAAAACTGGACCACGAGTTATCTGGGCTTTCCACAGGTTATAATGAGATCATGTCTTTGGGGGTACCTGGATGACTCAGTTTGACTCTTGATCTCAACTCGGGTCTTGATCTCAGGGTTGTGAGATTGAGCCCTGTGTGAGTCTCCATGTGGAGCCTGTTTTTAAAAAAAAGATAAAAAAGTTTGTGTCTCTGGAGCTAGACAATACTTATGCATAATAATGAAGAGCTGATTTCTAAATGTGTATGTATATTTAGCTACTCATTTTAATTATTCATATAAAATCTTTCCCAAAAAGTTATTTAAGGAGAGATAACCCTGAAATAAAATATGGACTGCCATTCAGTTGGGCTGCCTCCTGGACATATTTTGGCTCAGTAGAAGAAAAATACATTCCAAAATCAGATCAGCTCAGTCTGGTATTTATCAAATGCTTAAGATGAGTCAGGCCCTATGTCTGACACTTAGGGGAATAAATGTGACTGATACATTGATTCAGCGTGACCAGTAGGTTCTAATCAAAGTGAAATTTTATTTTTATCTCTCTCTGACCTTTTAAAGTGCATTCAGTAGGGAAATACATGATGAAACTTCTGAACGCTCTGATGAAAACTTGGCTTCTTCTCCAGTGGGCAGATGTCCCCTTAGCCCCCTGGTCCTGGGAAGGGGCACTTCTCACATGACTCAATGCTCAGGTCTCCTCTTCCCACCCTGCCACCCCCTGGTATTCCTACTGGCGAGGGTTCGTCATGACTCAAGGATATCTGACCTTGACTCATGTATGCCTTGCTTTGTATAAGGGCAAATGACCTCCAAATGCAGCGCTGTATTCCTTCTGCCCCCTATGTCCTCCCCGTCAAACCCCTGTCTCTGTCTCTTTCACCCTCACTGACCTGTTCTGGACCACATTAAATTTCTCAAGTATGATTTAGGGTCTAGCTCATAGTGTCCCCAGCACATGACAACTTTGTGCTTTGGGCTTCGGGGACGGACAGGAGTCATGTCCTCAGAAACAGCCTCAAGAATCTTCTCTCCCTACTCTGAGCCCCTTTCATATCCTTCATCTGATTGGGGTGTCTCGGAATCACGGAACTGGCTGTCTATGTTCTCCTTTGAAAAATCTGCATAGTGGCATGGGATCTTGCTTTGGTACTCGGTCTCTATTGTATCTTGGAACCCCAGCTGAAACTTTAATCTCAACATCTTATTACGCAAAAAGGACAAGGGACAGTGTCTGCTATTGAGAAGTTTGGCGGAGACCAGAGGAGACACAAATGTGAAAACAGATCATTTCAATTTGAGGTGACAAGCATCAGGATAGAAACATGTACCAGGGACAGGGAGGACACGGAGACACCTTCTGATACAAATTGTCTCCACTTTCCCTCAAACATGATCTGGAAGAAAGCCATACGCAGAAGAATGAGGAGTCCGTGTGGCTTACAAGGGAGCTCAAAGACTGTGGTGTCTGCCTGGAAACCTCATGCTTCAGAACAAAAGCTACTGAGGTGTCCCCTCGTTGCCCAAGTGCCAGGGGAAATGAAAAGATGACAGGTCTGCAGGAGTAGCATATAATTGGTTAAAGCAGCTAGGAAAAGGATCCTTTCCTACATGTTTTGAAAGGAGGCCCAGAAATCTTGGCAGCCAAATGTAAAAATAGTACTCCTCTCTGAATCCGCCTTGAGGTAGTGTAGACACAGGGTAGGTCCTGGGGCCAAGGAGGCTCCGATGCGTGTCACCGCCATGCTCCCAGCTCCGTGACATCTGTGAACGCGGAGGAGACATCTCCCCATGCACAGCCCCAGCTGTTAGGAGTAGTGAGGGAAAATAAGAGGCCCTGTCCACTAAAGCTACCTTCTCATTCTCTGCACGTTCTCTCCCCTCCAATTCCTTCCTTTCCTTTTCCTTTCTCAGCCCCCAACCCCAGCCCAAAACCTGGCATCACACAATTGTCAGGAAAATACTGAATGGCTAAGAATGAGCTTGCTTGTCCAAGGCTCCTGAGGCAGGGGAGAAGGGAGCTGTGAGCAGTTAGGGCCTCCACTGAAGTGTATGCTGCCAAGGCCAGAACCCTAGAGATGTCCCATCCAGCTGTCCAAACAGGTCCAATCCTCTTCCCACACTGAGAGGACCCTACCATGGCCCCACGTCCACAGGTCTGTTATATTTTTAGTTATTTTACCTCTTGCTACTCCAAGCCATTGACAGAGTCCAGAAATTCCAATAGTTATGAATCTAAACTACCTTTTGGACCTCTCACACACGTCAAACCACCGTTCCTGTTTTTGGAAGGATCTCCTCCACAACCAGAGACCATTTCAGAGAAGTGAAACAGCACTTCATGCCCAGGGTACCCCTGACCCCCTTAGACTCTGACTCCTCTGGCGGGTTCTGGAAACCACCTCTGGGAGAATGGGGCTGGCTTTCATTGGGTAGTAGGAAACCTGGCCAGATGGAGAAGTTCCAACATCCCCACCAGTCATCCCTGCCCCTTGTCTTCTGCTTCCCACCCCAGTCTGCATTCCCCCATCCCCATGGCCATCTTGAATTTCTTCTCAGCTCTGGTGGCCACCGGAATGGTCCTATTTGACCGAAATGTGACATTGTTTCTGTCCTTGATTTGGCTCAGAGATGCCTAGAAAGGGGGAAGAAATCAAGAAGCCATTGTAAATATGAAACTAAAAAGGCTAGTTTCTTATCCCGACTTCTGAAATCTAAGTCAAGATAGATGTGGCTGATGCAGCTTTCAGGACTCTGGCATTACTTCCTCTTCCTTTTCTCATTTCCATCTAGCCTCATGAGAAACAAAGCTAATCAGTTTCTAGACCAAGGGGTAATTGGGGAGGCATTTCTCCCAGGCCTGGTAGGATTCTTGGTCCTCACCAGAATCTGCTTCTAACTGTCTCTGCAGGAGACCCTCCTCTCCTGACTCCACCCTCCACCCCTTTGGCCTGGAGAACAACCCAGTTTGTAACCACATCACCCTCTTTTGCACATGGGCCTTGGCCTCGTGGGAGAGGAAAGGAATACAATATTTTTAGATCCTTTGTTACATGCAGGCACTATCCTACAGGTGTTATATACCCAGCGAAGAAAGACACCAAGGGAAGAAGGTCGTTCCCTCTCTGGCCTTCAACTACTTCCTCCTTGGAGTTCAGAGCATTAAAAAATGGTAATGGTACCCACTAGTGCCCCACCAACCAGCAGGTAATTCAAAGTACAAAAAGTATGAAACCTTAACACACACACACACACACACACACACACACACACACACACACACACACAAACACATACACGAGTTAAAATTAAAAACACTTCCCTTCAGTGTTCCTGATTGGAGGACAAACTGAAACTTAACTTTGATCTCTGGTCCCATTGTGAGTGTTGGTCACAGGTGGGAGGAACAGGTTGACATTCCAGCTTGCTGAAGCCACAAGGTCATGCTCACAAAGAGCCCAGGCTTGCCGGTAAAGTTTGCTTTGGCCCATCTCTGGAAGTTCTGCTAGCTTGGCCCCCTGTCACTTGTTTTTCTAATTTGTTTAATATTGCCCGAAATGAATTCTCTGGATGACTATTAAGACTGACTCTACCCCGTAGTGGAGATATAAATCTTCCTTTTCAGTTTTTGTAGCATCATCTACAAGTCTGTCCATTGGACATGTAGCCTTCATGTGGGGTGCCATATTCTCTCCATATCCTATCTGTGTCTGGAATATCTGCTGGCACTAAGCTATATTTCATATCTCGTGTTTCCTGTTCTCTTAGCATGCTGAAGATATCATTCCGTCATTTTTTCTGGCATCCCTTTTGACTTTGGAAAGCAAGCTATTAGTTTATCATTCCTTTCTGGGTAATCTGTCTTTTCTTTCCTGCCACTTTTAAGGTCATTTTGGTCTTTGCTCTTCGGTTGTGTTATGACGTCTCATGTAGCTTGTATTTACCCTACTTGAGATTCATTGAGCTTCCTGAATCTGCAAATTGGGATCTTTCATATATACTAAAAAATACTCTTCTCTTCGGATGTTGCCTCTCTCTCTCTTTCTTTACCTCTGATCAGATATATATTAAAATTTCTCATTTTGGCCTTGGAATGTCTTACCCTCTTTTTTACATTTTTCCTCTCATCGTTTCTCTCTACTGCCTCATGTGTAAGTAATGCTTCAGCTCTCACTTGTGCTTAACCCAGTCTCCCCTCCAGATATATGCAGCTTGTAGCTTAACTTGTTCCAAAGCTTGGAAGTTACAATGATTTGTTTTCCATTTCTAGACATTCTGTTTGGTTGTCTTTCAAACCTTTATCCAGTCAGATTGTGTCTCTTGCACCTTCCTCAAGCTTCCTATTTCCTCCTTCCTTCATTTGAACACATTGAAAAGCCTTATTGTATATTCTGTACTTCATGGTTTCAGTATCTGAAGTCTTTTTGTTCCAAATCTGCTGCTTGTTTCTACCAATTCTTGTTCACGGTAACTTTTTCCTTGTGATTTTTTTTTTTTAAGATTTACTTATTTATTGGACAGAGAGAGACACAGAGAGAGAGAGAACACAAGCAGGGGGAGTGGGAGAGGGAGAAGCAGGCTTCCTGCAAAGCCTGATGCCGGACTCGATGTCAGGGCCCCAGAATCATGACCTGAGCTGAAGGCAGACACTTAACGACTGAGCCACCCAGTCGCCCCTTCCTTGTGATTTTTTATTACGAGCTTATATAGTTGGTGGAATTCCAGCAGACGAAATCCACTGAGGGTTGGATTGAGAGTGCATATCTTCAGAGAGGGTTTGCTCTTGCTTCTGTGAGGCCCTGGTCCGTTAGCAATGAGGAACCTGTTCCTCTTGATTCTTCAGGTTCCTTGGGAACTGGAGGCCTTGTGAAACCAGGATTCAGACCTGCGTGACAACTGGCTAGTATACACACCACCTCAGGGTAGTGCTGCTTTCTCTTCCCTCAAAACTGAGGCCAAATGAGGTGGTCACCCTTTGGAGGAGCAGGGGGTCCTGGATTATGTGAGTCTCCAATTCAGAGTCCCCAGCTTGTGTGGCCTCTTAGCTTTGTCTCTGTCTTCTGCACACTCTCACGCTGGAAACTTTTGGCCACTAGAAGGCATGGACAGTCACTGTGTGCAGTGCCCTCCTACCTGTCTGGATTCGAGAGTTTCCTTCATTTTAGCCTCTGCAAACTTCTCCTACTCTCCTGCCAGCAAAACCAAGGTTCAAAAAACGTGTATGTGGTTTTTGGTTTGATTCAGCATGTAGGGGATTTTTAAAGTAAGATTGTTATTTTTTTAAGGGATATTTCTATCCACTGTTGCTGGAAATATAAGTTTTCCTTTCCCAACAATTCTTCTTTCTTGTTAGAGAGACACCTCTGTTTTGTAAATCACTTGCAGAGAGAAATGACTGAAAGGGCCCAAGTTCAACAAGAGATCAAGCACAGCTGTTATCAATTAATTCCATCTCCAGGTTCGCTTCTTGTCCTCTCCCCCACACTCCCACCACCTAGGTCTTCTCCCATTTCCAGCCCTCCCAGGCAGTGTGTTAGAATTCATGGCACCAGCAAGATTTCATAGACCCTAATTTTTAAAAAGATTATCTCCCTTTAGAGAGGAATATAAATGATAATTTCTCCCATAAAAGGTGGCTTGAAAGTTAAGACTACATTAGTTTCCCTTAGTAACACAGCATGGATATTTGATTTATTCATTAATTCAACAACTTTTAAATACTATGCGCTAGATACTCTGAGGGAAGCCTTCTCTAGGCGAAGCATTTATTCAACAAACATTTATTAAGTCCTTACCAGTTTCTAAGAACTGGAAGAACAACAGGAATAAAACACAGAGGCAAGAAACAGCCTGGCATCTTTAGGGGCCCAGAGTAGTTTAAAAGAGTTGAAACATGGAGGTAGGGGGCCGGAAATGGGGCAAGAAATGGAATGAAGTTTCCACACAGTTATGTAAATTCTCCTCGAGCTTGTATTAGTGTTTGAACTGTTTAAACTTTCAGAATTCATGCACATTCCTTATATTTTATGTTCAAATCAATATTTTATATTTAGACTTAAATGTTAAGCTTTTACTAAAATATGGTATTTGAATATGTAGAAGTCTACACCAGAAGATAAAACAGAAATCTTGTGTTTTCTAGTAGCCCTGTAACCAATTAATCCCTGGGTTAGTGCCAACACCTGGGCCAGCCATGGGTTAGGGTGGCCCACAGGGCCTGGGATGGGAGGTGGGGGTGGAAACAGGAGAACGCAGCAAAACCTTCTTGTATAGAGTATCTGGCCTGGAGTCCTGATCTGGGGGGATGCGGGAACCATGAATCTACAGGAGAAAGCTGAGACCAGTGCCTGGGAAGTCAGGCTGGAGCAGGGAAAACGACCAAAAGCAGCCTCTGCAATCACAAGGAGACCTTGGGTTCAAGCCCAGCTCCAGGACACGAGCAGGGTACAGATTCTCAGCTGGAAGGCCAGGGAAACTTTCTTTGTGTTTGTTACAGATGAACAGGGGCACAGAGGGGTTTATCATTTTTTAAAATTCGGTTAATTAGTATATAATGTATTGCTGGTTTCAGAGGTAGAGGTCGGTGATTCATCAGTTGCATCAGTGCTTGTTACGTCACGTGCCCTCCTTAATGCCCATCCCCCAGTTACCCCACCCCACATCTCTCTCTCCTCCAGCAACCCTCAGTTTGTTTCCTGAGGTTAAGAGCCTCTTATGGTTTATCTCCCTCTCTGGTTTCATCTTGTTTTATTTTTTTCTTCTTTTCCCCTGTGTTCCTCTGTTTTGTTGCTTAAATTCCACATACGAGTGAGATCATATGATAATGGTCTTTCTTTCACGGAGGTGTTTAACTCGAAGGTGACTGTGGATCCTAGGACAGGGTATGTCTCCCCTCCCATCCTTGGTGTGAGCAGCCAAGGCCTGTCATATATTAGAGAGGACAGCCCAGGGTCAGTGGCCGAGGGGCATGGCTCTGGCAGGCCAGGCTGTCTAACTGCCACACGTCCATCCTCCTGAGCTTCCTACAGCCACACCTGCAGAACCATGCCCACGTCTACACAATGGGAATGTGGGTCCTAGCAGGGGAGGATTTGCAGTGGAACTCAGAGTCCAACTTTGGGAAGACGGAACAACATACCCCTTTTGATTTCTGGGATACATTGGTCTGCTTTTCGCTGGGACTCTCCTGGTATGACTGAAATAGAATGAATGGGAGATGCCTTAGGGAGTACAAATATCACATTGGATCCCATTTCAGAACACAGAGGGGTTAGACAGCATGACAGGTATATGTGCTCCAGGAAAATTCTGAGGGTGACAGATAGACTTGTTTCCAGCTTTCCTAATGAATAAACAATGAGCTGATCCCAGGACTAGGATCTCTGAGAAAAGACAGCCCAAGTGCTTCTCTGAATCTCTTCTGTGACAGCGTAGGTTTCTTGAAGGCAAGAAAGATATGAAAAGTTTACCACAGTCACTGTGGTTTCTGGCTGTTGCAAAGGGAAGCTAGACTCCAGATCATTCCCTCCATGCACCATCCATCTGTCAGAGCCCAGGTCACCATGACTGATGGGGAGAGAGGCTTATGGGAAACGTACTCGCCCCAGAGGAAGACTGCCCTGTCGTCCCCTGTCCAGCTTCTCAGTTCCAGCTCCTGTGTCCCAGGCCCCATCCTAAACCCCAGTGCCTGGCCCTCCTCCTCTCTCTTGGTCCCCGCCCTCTGAGTTTCCCCTTCCTGCCTCACCCCCTGAAATCCACTAAAGAAAGAGAAGGAGAGCATGCTCTGGGCTGGGACTTCAGGAAAGGTGTCAGAGATAAGGCAGAGCTGACCCAGGCTTTGAATAGGGCCTGCCTTTCATAGGCAGAGAAGTGGTAGAAGAATGTTACAGGTGAACGGCAACGGGGGCAATGCACAGATCCATTTGCTAAGAATTCACGGCTCCAGAAGGGGAGAAGAGTCGCACAGGTAATATGGGGCCTTTTATGAGGGTCTTAATTTTTTTTTATAAGCTACTTTGTTTTTCTTTTTCTTTTTAAGATTATTTATCTATTTATTTATCACAGAGAGACAGTGAGAGAGAGAACACAAGCAGAGGGAGTGGGAGAGGGAGAAGCGGGCTTCCCGCCGAGCAGGGAGCCCGATGCGGGGCTCAATCCCAGGACCCTGGGATCATGACCTGAGCTGAAGGCAGACGCTTAACGACTGAGCCACCCAGGTGCCCTGATGGTCTTAAATTCTAAGCAAAATTTGAACTTTGGTCTACAAGCAATGAGAAATCACTTAATTGGAGGATACTGAGAAGGGCTAAAAATAAGAATTAACATTAATAATTTAAAAACATAACTAATATCTATACAAAGCATAGTTTGTTTCTTTGACCCTAACAGCAATCCTATGGACATAGTAGTGCTTAATGGGAACATAGTATAGGATGAATTGCAGCACGGCTCAATTATACAAGCCCCCTGCTCCCATCAAGGCTTCGTTAGGAACAGAACGCCAGCTTCTCCAGGGAGTTGATAAGGGGAGAGGTACAGCAGCACCTTCTCTTTATTCCATCCATTCCAGAAATGACCAGGCTGCCACTGAGCAGTGCTTCCTGCCTTCCTCTGGGCGGGCTGGAGCAGGAGGGGCGAGGAGGGCAAGGTGGGAAGGAGGCCATGCATGCTAGAAGAGCAGCCTGAAAAACAACCGCAAGGATGTCCTTATTAGCGGGCCAATCTCACCCCAGGTGCTACGAGCGCCCCTGGAAATCTCTCCCAAGCTTCGGTTTGGAAGACTTCCAATTAGGCTGTTTCAGTTGAAACCACACAGACTGCTCAGGGGCTGCCCAGCTTTTCTGACGGTATAGACACTTCATGGGAGGTTCATCAACGGTCTGAAGTGTGTTTGTTATTAAACACAATGGGATCGGTAATATGGCTGGAGACATCTTCTGGAAAGGTTTTTTTTTTTTTCTTTTTTCTTTTTCTCTGCAGTGAGAATAGGGAGGAACGGGAAACACAGGTATGATTAGAAAAAGACTAGCAATCAACCTTATATTGACTTCTGTCTCGCTCTGCTTGCGCCACTGGAAAACAGCGTGCACAAGGCTGATGAAATGCTAATGTGTGCTTCACGGGCAATCAGGGAGCAGTTATAAATAGAGCAGGCCAAAGAATAAAATAGAATGGTTTGTTGCAAACTCAAATATTGTTTAGGGAAAGGTGTCTTATGTGTTCACGTTCTGTATTTTTCCACCTGTAGTGGAAAGTAGTAACTTTTCCAGAGTTACAACTCTGCCTTTTGGCTTTCCTTCCAGAGTCTCAAACCAAAGACACCATTTAGAGAGGTGAGCTTCTTCAGTCTAATGATGATCAGGCATGATGTCCGTCCAGAGGTTAGAGCTGCACAAAACGTGAGGCTGGAAACTGATTTGAACCCTGGGATTTAGAAAACTTTGGATTTATATAATATACGGTTTAATAATTAAGGCCATGGGTGTTAGAGTATTGGACCCAAGTTTAATCCTGTTCTAATTTAATAATCTAGGGGCGAGCCCTTGGATGAGTTCCTTAACACTAAAAAGAAAGATGGTAGTACCCATCTCATAGGGTTGTTGTGGGGATTAAGTGAAATAAATGAGGCCATGCACTTGGGAAACATCAGCTATCATTTTTACATTATTAACGAAGGTTTTAGGAGGTAGAGACAGAATATGCAACTGTGGCAAAGGCAAGGCCGAGCAAATCCTGAGGAACATCGAATTACAGAATCATTCCACTATTTGAAAGGGACTTTCAAAACTCTTCCAACCCCTATCTGGTGCCCCCAAACTTCCTTCCCCACTTGCATCCCTAAGTAGTTACTCAGCTCCCGCTTGTAGGCACATGTTCCATGATGGGAAACTCTGCGGCCTCCAGCCAGGACCAGGGAGCTCTGCTGGAAAATGTCTCTGTATACCGAATCTAAATCTAACCTCCTAGAACTTTTACCTATTGCCTTCGTTTCTTCCAGAGTGATAGAGAATAGGCCCATATGATACCTTTCAATTTCTGAAATGATCATCACTACATTTCGAATCCTCTAAGTTAAACTAACCCGGTTCTTTCACCTCCTCTTCAAATCACATTACCATTGCGGGGCCCACTTCTCTTGGGTCAATGGTTCTCAACCGGAGTGACCTGTCTAGAGACAGTTCAGGTTGTCACAAGAAGGACAGGACTATTGCTGGCATCGAAAATACAGAGGCCAGGGATCCTACCGTCACCAGCAGCAAAGAATTATTTGGCCCAGAGAGTCAACAGTGCTGAGCCAGAGAAATCCTTTCCTAAACAAACACATTCATCAGTGTTCTTCTTAAAGTACAGGCCAAAAACATGCACAGACAAGTGTCTGCTAATGACGCCATTTTACTGTCATTACTTTTCAGTAAACTTAGCCTAAGACTCTGGTAGTTGGTGGCTAGTGGCCAGTTCAAGCCCCCTTTCCTGTGTTGCCACTGGCCCAGAGATGGCTATCATGGGGCCCACATACTCAGAAGTCACTCATCACGGGCAGCACTCTCTGCCACTGAGCCCGGAGGCAGCCTTGCAATCTTCTCCAACGCAATATCTGAGGCCATTGCTATCAATCATTTGGAAGAAGAGGCAGCCCATTTGCTGGTCATGTCTCCCTGGTTTTGTGGTGTTGAGGCCCACATAGGATGTAATCCTGGGGCCTGTGCTTGGAGGACCCCCAGAATATCATGTCATGATTCTTAGTGGCAGCTTGAAGGAGGACAGGATGCCTCTACGTGATACTCAAAAGCACCCAAGTCTCTCCCATACAATTTTCTAAAATGTCTTCCCCAAACAGAAAGTCATGCTGTCCACTGCCGTGACAGCAGTGTGAACAGGGCAGGGCTGCCCAGAAGGACCCCTATGCACAGACGCATGTGTGCGTGCACACACACACACACACATACACTTACACACATAAGTTCCACGTAACAGTCTCCTCTTTGCCAATTGCTTCCTGACCCTCCATTTACACTCACAAATGCTCATGCTTGCAGTTCCCTGGATCCGTACTGGCCTTGATTTTACCAATATAAAGAGATAAATCCGGGGACTGTAGAGATGGGGAAAAAGTGTTTGAGGAGACAATAATCTAAGTCTCTCAGAAACTTAAAACCTGTACTAATCGATATCTAGAAAACAGATAATTTTGTCTTAAAGCCCAATGCTCTGTTCCACATAGTATTTCAAAATAATTCCTTTTCACCTTTGATGGAGTGAAAAAAGAGAAATGTTTTGGATAGGCTGAAGTAAATGCCTTCAATGTCAGCATTCTTCATAAACTCAGTCGCTTGGTTAGTTTATGAACAAAGCAATATGTTTGATTTATTCAAATATTTACTTGACCTACTCAAATATTCTGCTTGGTATATTTAATTTAAAAGTACAATTTATTCAGGTTAATCATACGTGTGCTAACTTAATCTACTTTCCACAGTCGTAATCATTTATCATTTATTCAAGTGGAGGTAAGCTGATGATCTGAAGGAATGTGGTATCTCTCGGTTCTGTCAGTATTGGGGAAGGAGGCAGAAATTAGAGAACATAGAAACCATTAATGTTTGGATAAAACAAAGAGCGCTTTATGTCTTCCAGAATGAGTGCTCTACACAGGGTGTAGCAGATCCAGAAAGCCCTTGTATTTGGAAACGGATCCAGAGGAGATATTCAGGGATGGGGATGAGGGGAGGCTTCTGACCTTATGGCTTCCTGCCACATGGGAATTTTGTGGTTTGGTGTGGCTTTCAGGCTTTTTTTATTTTTTTTAATTTTAAATAAACAAACACCTGCCCTTGGAGCTCTCTCCTCAGAGAAACCCATCCTAAGGAGACAAACCATAAGAGACTCCTAATCTCACAAAACAAACTGAGGATTTCTGGGTGGTGGGAGGGTAGGGATAGGGTGGATGGGTTATGGACATTGGGGAGGGTTTGTGCTATGGTGAGTGCTATGAAAAGGTGTAACCCTGATGATTCACAGACCTGTACCCCTGGGGCAAATAATTTTAAAAAATTAAAAAATAATTTAAAGAAGAGAAGACATTCTAAACCAAACAACAAAACTAAACTTACAAATAAATTTAAAACATGTAAATATGTAAACTTTTGTATGCCAAAATGCATAATTAAATAAAATAAATGACTGGCTTTGAAAAAAAGAGAGAGAGAGAGAGAAACCCATCCTAGGCTCACCTTCCCATGTATCCACCTTTCCAGAAAACTCACTGACTCACAGTACCCTCAGTTGGTGTCTGCTCAATTGTTTCTATGCATTTTTAATATCCCCTGAAGTAGCTTCTAGCCCTACTGAGATGCCTACTTTGGCTGTCCGAGTTATCTCCCCACATACCCAATATCACTTCTGTTAGTTGACCGATTACAAAGTCACCTAGATTGTGAGTGGTCTGCCCTTACCCTGTTTTTTCCCCATAAGCCCAGCTCCATCACTGTGTGATTTGCTACAGTATGAGGCTTTTCTGGAACACACACACATGTCTTCATAGAAACACCTGATTTCTTTCAAGGCAGCAGCAGCGGAAACAGAGACATGTGAGGGAACTGAGCAAGGCCATCCTCGGGGAGTCCATACTACATGTTTGGTGGAATCCAAGTTCGTCTCCTGCAAGGTTCTGAGTCCTGCAGCCCCTGAAGGCTCCTTCTCCCAGCCCAGAGCCCTGAGCATGATGCTTGGGTCCTGACCCTGTCTATGCGGCCGAAAATACCACTTTTGGGGGGGTTTCTGCCTTAGACAGCATGTAGCAGCATGAATTAGCCAAAGATATTTCTCAATGAAGTCTTTCTCTTTATTTGAAATTTGTTCATGGAAACCCACTTTGATTCTATTTCTCTCAAATTTAAAATACTTCCTACTCCATAGAATTCCTGTGAGAATTTATTCCTCTCTTTACTGAAGCCCTGACCACATGTATCTTGTGTTATTACAGTGTGCGTGTGTGTGTGTGTGCACATGTGTGTTTTACCTCAGTTACACTATAAGCTCCTTGAGGAGGTCGCCTGGGTGGCTCAGTCGGTTAAGCGTCTGCCTTCGGCTCAGATCATGATCCCAGGGAGTCTGCTTCTCCCTCTCCCTTGCCCCTCTCCCCTGTTCATTCTCTCTCTCTCTCTCTCTCTAATAAATAAAATCTATAAAAAGAAAAAGCTCCTTGAGGGCAGGCATTTCATCTCTACAATGCCCTCCCAACAGTATCTTTCACAATATCTTATTAGGTATAAATACCTAATAAATATTTCCTAAAAGAACAAAAGCATTGATTTTCATCTGGGCCCATTTGTAAGGTGTGTCTAATAAATGTGCACTGTGAATTCCAGTGCAGTGGTTAAAAGACAGTTTCGCATTAAAAATTTCCTGCAGCACCATTACCGGAAATTCTTCTGGAAAAGTAAAAACCAAAAAGCAATGTAAGAACACCTTATGTGAATATTTTATTCAATTTTTTAAAAAATTAATAAGCGGCAAAACAGGAACTATTTAATTTGGCTGCTCTGAGAGTTCCTGCTTCTCTTTCCAAGGAATCTAGAGGGTGAGCTATTTCCCAAGGGAACAGCCGCTCTGAACAGACCTCAAGGTGATTCCTGCTTAGAGAAAGAGCCGATAACCAGGAGGGTTCTGCTTCCACAGTGAGGGAAGCATGTGGGTCTGCAGGTGCCGGAGCTGGGCTCGGCCGCTCTGAAGGGTACACACAAGCTCCACCGTCCCCCTCCTGTTGGTGAGTGGCCAGGTATCCATTCTGTGTCTTTGCTCTTCCTCAGAGAGGGCAGAGGATGGCATGTGTGAAGGCCTGTGGCAGGGGGGACCTGCAGTGCTTTGAGGGGGAAACATGGGGAGAGGCAAAGACTGGGGAGAAGGCAAGGTACCCCCTTTGAGAGGCCATGTGAATTGTCATCCTGGGGGAAATGGAAGGGTGCTCCAAGTTTTAAGCAGAGGACCATACTGACTCCATTACAGTTTTGTGATCTTTCTTACAAAGAGCTCAGCAGCTGAGCCGGGGGCTCATCCCCACACCATAGGCACCACCAAGGAAACACATATTCTAACTTAGGAACGTGTTTGTTCCCTCACCGCAGCAGAAAAATGAGAACGGGAATACCTAGTACTTATTGAACCTTCCCAGGTGCTGGGCGCTCTTCTAAGTGATTTTACAAATCACCTAACTTGTGGTAATGCTGTGGTCGCTCATTCAATCTGAACAAGAAGGAATGGGAACTTGAAACACAGCAGGAGGCAGTGGCGCTGAGGCTCGAACCCACACAGGCTTGCTCCTAGAGCCACACTCGGGCCCTCAGCCTGTCTACTCTCCTCCTCATCTTGCCCCTAGGTTGTTTCCCCTTGGCCGCTCTGGTATAGAAATTCCTAAGTCACATGGATGCTGGCAGTGTGAGGACTGGGTAGGAAAGGTCCAGACTCCAAATAGGCAAAACTGTGAGGAGGGCACTGGAAAAATGCTGGGGACACATGGTGGTGACTGGGGACAGTGAAGACGAGAATGAAGAGGTGTGAGAGACATGAGGGAGCTACTCAGCAGGACTTGGTAACTCAAAGGAGAAAATGCTCATTGGACACCAGTCGCAAGCCTGGTGCATGGTAATTTTGATGTATCGAAATAATATAACGTCACTAATATTATCAGTTGTTGTAGTCCCCAGGATTAAATCACAGCTTTTATTTTTTTTAACAATCTTATTTGTCAGAGAGAGAGAGAGATAGAGAGCACAAGCAGCGGGAGTGAGAGGCAGAGAGAGAAGCAGGCTCCCCGCCGAGCAGTGATTCCTGATGTGGGACTTGATCCCAGGACCATGGAATCATGACCTGAGCTGAAGGCAGACGCCCAACTGACTAAGCCACCCAGGTGTCCTAAATCATAGCTTTTAATAACAAACGTACAGCAAACAGCTTCAGGTAAACTTTTTTATGGTAAAAAGCAATATATAAATAGCCCTTTATGGATTATGCCATAGCCGCTGTCTACTTTGATCTGAAAACAACCTTTTTATATTCATTTGCTCGGGCTGCTGTAACAAAGGCCCGCTGACTGGGTGGCCGAACCAGAAATGTGCTCTCTCACAGCTCCGGGATGAGCAGGCGCTTGTCAGCGAGGTCCCTTCCTTGGAAGGGGGCGGGGGAGCCCACTCAGGCCTCCCCGCCAGCTCCCGGTGCTTTGTGGGCCATCTTTGATGTTCCTTGGCTTGTCATCTCAGCTTTCATCTTCATGTAGTGTTTTCCTTGGGTGTGCATGCATGTCTGCGGCTAAACTTCTCCTTGTTATAAGGACACCAGTCCTATTGGACTTAAGGGCCCCACCCTACTCTGATATGACCCTATCGAACGAATTACATCTGCAAAGACCCTATTTTCAAATCAAGTGACATTCTGAAGGACTCGGGGTTTGGAGTTCAAAATGTAAATTTGGGGGGGAATGCACTTCAACCCCTAACACCCTTAGAGCAGGTAAAGCAGGAATTACTCTTATTCCCATTTTAAAGATAAAGAAACCCATTCTCAGAGACATGAAGTCTCTTTTGAAGGTAAGCGAGAGCCCGGGGCACAAAATCAAGTCCGCTCTCTGGCTCGGCGGTCAGTGCCTCTTGCTGAGATTGTATAGCTGTTCTCACACACTTGGAACAGTGAGAACCCAGGCTGCCCCAAGGTGTAAAGAGAGGGGAAGTGGTCAAATGTGGTCTCCTCTTCAGAGCAGTGGCAGATACCCGATCATCATGAGAAGCATCATTTGGCTTATTCACTTGCTGCCCCTACAGCTGCACCTCACGAGGACTTGACCTCCAGGGAAACTGTTTACTCAAATGGTTTCTTGTACGTCTGTTGTTTCTCTCCGGTGGGCCCACCCCTGAGCCAAGGGGAGCTGGGTACAATGAGCCTATTCAGGGCAGAAATGCAAATGTCCTGTGCTCCCATTTTCTCTCTGTGGCATCATTCTTTGCCTCCCTGTGCCTCTCTTTTGTCCTGCTATTGAGTAACATCAGTGTGGGTGTGGGGACTGTACGAATTGCCAGCAGGGAGAGAGTGTGGCCCAGGACACCCGCCTGAGGACCTGTGCACAAGGGCGGGCAGCAGTGGGCCAGCTTCCCAGGAGCCGCTCTGCCAACACCCCAGCGCTGACGTGGGCCTTCTGTTCTGCCTGAGTCACTCTCAGCAGCTAAAGCTGGTGCCCCTCAAGGAGCATGTGTCCCCCTGGAGAGGACACCCGTGCCCCATGTGTGAGCCCCCACTCTTGGGAGGCAGTGTGGGGAGAAGACGAGTGCAGATTCTAGAGACAGATTCTATTCCCAGCTCGGCCACTGACCAACGATACGCGTATAGGGAAGATGCTTAATTTCCCTGTGTCATTTCCTCATCTGTAAAATGTGGATGATAAATGTGTTTACCTCGTAAGGTTATTGAATAGATAAATGATATAATCCATAGATGGTACCTAGAACATGTCTGCCAAGTAATTCTAGCACTCAGCAAATGTAAACAGTACTTCGTTATTTTTTTCCACAAATGTCATTTGTTAATCTGTTCATTGAAAAAGGGCAGGATACATCTCTAGAAGCTAACCGTGGTTGTGTCTGGATGATGGAATTACAGGTTATTTTAGTGTCCTTTTTTTACTTATTTGTATTTTCTAAACACTCTGTAAGAAATATGTGTTACTTTTTTTTAAAGATTTTATTTATTTATTTGACAGAGAGAAAGAGCACAAGTAGGGGGAGTGGCAGAGGGAGAAGGGGAAGCAGTCTCCCCTTTGAGCAGGGAGTCTGATGCGGGACTCCATCCAGAACCCTGAGATCATGACCTGAGCCAAAGGCAGACACTAAACCAACTGAGCCACCCAGGCGCCCCTGTATCATTTTCTTAATAAGAGAAAACAAAGTCCCACTGAGGATCGACAGGGTTCGGGAACTAGGGATGAGTGGGTACGGGCAAAGCCATGACCGTTGTCCTTAGTGTAAAGTCTGTGGAAGGCGACAAGACAGGTAGACCAATGGTGGGCATCGATGCTCCGTGTGGGCTGAGTACAGGACCCACCCCCCTCAAGTCGCACCTGGCACTACAGAGATGTCATCAGTTTTGCCCCAACGATCTTTGTACAGGGTCTTTCCCGATCTGGAAATAGGAGTCAGATGACACAGGACGTCAGATGAAGCGGTCACTCCTTTCATCTCTCCCAGCACCCCGGGGAGATGGGGATTGTTGAGATCCCTGCCTAAGGCACCACTTTCTAGGAAGGAGCTTATGGTGCAGACAGAGGTCAAGATGCTTTCAACAGCCCCTCTGACAGATGACACGCATGAACCCTGGTCGCAAAGCTGCATGTCGAGTGCAATGAAGAGTAATTTCCTGTTTCTCTATCTCTCCATAGCGTTATTAGCATCATCATTATTTTGGCTGGAGCCATTGCCCTTATCATCGGTTTTGGTATTTCAGGTATGTGATTTCTCGCGTTCCCGTGACCCACTCATCCCTCACCGTTACGGCCCCACCACTCCGTGGGCCGAGTGGAAAGAGTGCAGAAAATCTCAGAGCACTGGTTCTTCTGCTTATTGGCTCTCTTCACATTAGACATTTCACCCCCTGAGACTCGGTTTCCCCAGTCATAGGGCGGGGAAATAATGTCTATGTGACCAGGTAGTTGAGAGAAGCAAACGGGCTGTTTATCAGAAAGTTCTATCTACCAGTCAGCACTGCAGAGGCCACTCTAGCATCCCAGGGAAAAGGCTGTGGCTGAGCCATTCTACCTGTGGTTGGCCCGGGGGGATGATCCCCGTGCAGTGAAGTTTCAGGTCTTTGCACACAGGGGTCTCAGGGAGAGAGAATACTGGCTGCGACCAGTGGAGGGAAGAGGTGCCGCTGTGCAGGGATGGTGAATTTCTGGGCGCAGCTGATGTCAGTTGCAGGAAGAGTCTTGTCTTTCCTTGTCTGTGTGGACCACGTCTTGGAAGCATCTGCTATCGAAGCCACCTCCGGTAAGACCTTGAGTGAGTTAGACCAGCAGCTGTCTTCTCTGAGACAAACTGTTTGCTCCATTTCCCTTAAACTGCCTGACTCTGGCCAACATTTCTATTTTAACTTAGTCTACGGCCAAAGCTGTCACGTTATAACTTTAGTTTTTAGAGTTTCAGCTGCCTTTTCTCTCTGTCCCTCTCCTCTGGCGTGGGTGTGCTGCCACCAAATCGTGGTCACAAAGCCTAAATGAAGAAAACACATGGTAGATGTGTTTACCTAGAAAAGGGATTAGCCCCTTCTTAACTTTCTTTATCAAAAATAGGTATTTCGGGGCACCTAGCTGGCTCAGTCAGTATAGCACGTGACTCTTGACTCGGGGTGGTAAGTTTGAGGCCCATGATAGTTGTAGGGGTTACTTAAAAAAAAATAAGATCTTTAAAAAAAAGTTATTTTGTCTTTCATCCATTTTTCAATTGGATTATCTGTATTTTTCATTTTATTATTTTTATTTTATTTTATTTTTATTTTTTTTAAAGATTTTATTTATTTATTTGACACAGAGAGAGAGAGATTACAAATAGGCAGAGAGGCAGGCAGAGAGACAGGAAGAGGAGGAAGNAGTTGTAGGGGTTACTTAAAAAAAAATAAGATCTTTAAAAAAAAGTTATTTTGTCTTTCATCCATTTTTCAATTGGATTATCTGTATTTTTCTTTTTTATTTGTAGGAATTCTTCATATATTTTGGAGGCAGTTTGGTTACATGCATTATAAAATCTCTTCTCCTATACGGCTTTTTCACTCTCTTAGTGATGTCTTTCAATGAGCAGAAGCTCTTCATTTCAATCTAGTCCATTTTATCCATCTTTTCCATTATACTGGAGCTTTTTATAACTTGTTTGGTTAAGAAGTGTTTGCCTGTCCCAAGGTCATGAAGAATTTTTTCTAGGTTATCTTGTAGAAGCCTTATTGTTCTACCTTTCACATTTTTATCTGTTAAGCATCCAGAATGAGTTTTGGGTATGGTGCAAGACAGTTGTCAAGATTCACATGTTCCACGTGGCTCTCCAGTTGACCTAGAGCCATTTGTTAAAATCACTGCCCTTCCCCCACTTCTCACAAGTGCCATTTTTGTCAGAAATCAAGCATCTGAATGTGTATGGATCTGTTTCTGAATGTACTAGCCTGTTTCATTCTAACATTCCTTTACAATTCATTTTCCTTTTTGTTATCTCTTTACCTATTCCTAATCTTGGCCATGGGATGTGTGTGTGTGTGTGTGTCTGTCTGTCTGTCTGTCTGTCTCATCTTAAAGCAGGTTTATTAGGTCAACAGTAGTTTTGAAAGAACCAGATTTATGTTTGATTTTTAGTTTCTGTGATTGTTTTCCTATTAATTTTGCCTTTTATCTTTATTAACGTCCCACTTTCTGCTTTGTTTTGCTGTCTTTTCTTTTTTCTAAAATCTTAAAACAAGCACTTTGGAAAAGAGTATGTCAAGGAAGGCACTAAATAGCTTTTTGTAGATACCGTCATTCAGTTTTCCAAAATGATTTACCAATTTACTCTTCACCAGAAGTGCATGAGAGATCCAGTGTTCCATGTCCTCACCAACACTCGATATGATGGAATCTTGTTATAGCTTTAATTTCTATTGCCTAGGGACTGAGGAGAGTACATGTTCTATGAGAAACATAATGTGGAGTGACAGAGCCAGACACAAAACAGTACATTCTGTATAATTCCATGTGTATATATAGTTCAAAAACAGGCAAATGAATCTCTGCTATTAGAAAGGCAGGGGAAGCCTGAGGGGGTAGCCATTAGGAGGGAGCATGAGGGGACTTCTGGGAAATAAAGTTCTAGCTCTTGGTGTGGGTGGTAGTTATATGGGATGAAACTGATAATTCTTCCAACTGCAGTTATGATGTGTACTTTTTTATGTACATTTTACTTAAACACTCGTATATATACATACATATTACAAATATAATTATAAAATATGTGTATATGTTTTTAGAAGTAAAATATTGGTAAAGAAAATATTTTGGGCTAACTTTTAAAGATATCCTTAGTTAGTTATAAGGAAGATATCCTTCCCTAGTTATAATTTACCCTATTCTGGATCTTATATACCACCTTGAATTAAAACCCTAGTGTTTGTCCTTCACTCTAAATCTTAGCGACTAACCTTTTTTGGGCCTAGGGCTAAATGGCTTGGCATCAGAGCCCCTCTGGAATTGCTTGTCAGGGGCTTTGACCACTCTAGCAAGAATTTTCACATTGTCCCAGCTTCCCTGTGAAAGCCAACCCTTTGCCACTCACACTTTTTCCTGTTGAATAACTATAGTGACCTCAGGTACTTAGCTCAGTTCCCTGAAGACAATGCTCAGAGGCCTCCCTAAGTGCCTTTTGAATGGATAAGTGGATGGATGCTTGGGGAGGTAAATACACAGATAAAAGCTAGTCTATTCAGTTCAGCAATATTCCCCCCATAATATTAAAACCCTACCACCAATAAAGAGGTTTTCCACCTCCTTCCTGTTTCATGGGGTAAAAGCTGTTTTTGATAAAATGGGCTGTTTATTAATTTAACACTCTTTAGTTGGATTTTTCCCAATTGCTTTTATTAAAAAGACCATAACCCTTACCTGAGAGCATCATATTATCACACTTCAGATAAATTCATTGAAATGTTAGCTGGCTTAGCACACAAGACAGTGAAATTAAGGAAATGGCATTACATAAGTGATGATGATGGTCTTTTGAATCCTTCCTACATGCACCTCACTGCACTAAATAAGTTGGCATACGTTATCTGATTTACTATTCACAACAAATAAGAGGTAAGTATTATTTCTACATCCTGCTAAGTACTCACCCAAGGTTGCACACAGTTAGCATGTGGGACAGTAGTTCCAAACCCTGGTAATTTGCTTTCAGAACCCACACTCCTCCCTGCCACCCTGTGCCAATAGTAACATTCATACAGAGTTGTGGCAGAGAAGTGTATTTTCTGATTTGCCTTGTAGGCATTATTCCTGAGACCACAGCTTTTAAAGACCTATATTCCTAAATACAGAAAAAAATTCAATTTCTTCGAAACTCTCCTCAGGCCATATATGTCACCTCATATCCTACCCCTTCTAAGTACTAAATAAAGACCCCAGAAAACATAAAATGCTTTTGAGGTAGACTGGAAGAGAGGTTGAGAGGCTCCCATTAACCCCTGCTTATAGAACAGCGTTTGTGGATGACCCTTCGAGAAGTGGGGAGATGTATGGAAAGGCGCCTGACCCTACTCAGCCCAGTCCTTGTGCTGTCACTCACCGCATGACTTCAAACGGCTCTGTGTAAGGGAAGAGTTTAAGAATCAGACAGAGATAGTCTAATCTCAGGTCTGACACTAACTGTATGTCCTTTGGGACATAACTTTCCAGAAAAGTTTCTTCATTGGTAAAATAAAGCCGTTGCGGGAATTAAATGAGAAAGGTGTTTGTGAAGTACCTACCCCATGAGCATAGAAAATGGCTGCCATTGTTCTTTATACTGATAGCATCCATGCCATTAATGATAATTTGTGATTATTAACGCATTTACATAGCATTTCCTAAAAGTTGCACAATTTCCTGGCCACACCAGGGCCAACTTCCTTTGAAGTTAGAGAGGCCGGGACAGGAGGCCACAGGACACTTCTCACTACATCTCACTGCTGCATCTTTGGACGCTAGATAAGCCAAGCAGGCATGTGCTTATGGCACAAAAACAGGAGACTGAACAAATTGTTCAAAAAGTATTTGCGAGAGAGAGAGAGAGAGAGAGGGAGAATTTTTTTTTAATTGTAGTCATCTGAGAAATAACCGTTGGCCTTCTGTTTTATGGTTTTCGGTTGTTTTCATTTTTACATAAGGTGGGGATACCAAACTCTCCGTATCTCAACCTGGCCATGGTTATCAGACAAACGTGGGAGAAAGAGGACAGGCTTAGTTCCAGACAAGACTGTTTGATGCTGGATCCGCTACCTGCTAGATACGGGGCTGTAGGCGGCCATTTACTCCCATGGAGCCTCTTTATACTCATTTATAAAATGGGTATAATGATAATCCTCACCTCTCATGGCTCTTACCAGGCTTAAAACGCGTCACTTTAACCGAAGCACTTACTAAAGTGTTTCTTTCCTCCTGCTGCTCTGATCTGCAATCCTTCCAAATGACTCTAGTTAACAATGGTCATCGATACCATTAAGATTTAACATGTGGCAAGTCAGATACTATGTTAAGCTCTTTACCTGTGTTGTAGCATTTAGTCCTTTCAGGGACTGACTGAGGGAGCCTCTACTCTCATTAACATCTTCATTTTACAGATGAAAAAAAAAAGTGATGAAATAAATAAGTTAGGGGCGCCTGGGTGGCTCAGTGGGTTAAAGCCTCTGCCTTCGGCTCAGGTCATGATCTCAGGGTCCTGGGATTGAGGCCTGCACCAGGCTCTCTGCTCAGCAGGGAGCCTGCTTCCTCCTCTCTCTCTGCCTGCCTCTCTGCCTACTTGTGATCTGATCTCTCTCTGTGTCAAATAAATAAATAAAATCTTTAAAAAAAGAAAAAGAAAGAAAGAAATAAGTTAGGAAACGTACCCAAGGTCATATATCCAGGAAGCAGCTCAGCTGAAACTTGAACCCAAAGGGCCTGACACCTGTTCTCAGACACCAGCTGCTTCCCACATTGTTCCCTCCTCGAGCCTGGCCCAGCATCCTTCCTCATTTCTTGTCAAGAAAGCAATTAGTACCCCCGAACCTGCCCTCTTCTCCGGCAGGAGCAGCACTCACATTAATGCCGGCTTCAGCCTCTGTGTGACCCCCGTTAAGCCTTGTGCTATGGTGTCCAGCATCGCACAGAGCAGCAGCTGCTGAGTGGCCACTGCTGAACACGTCCAGTACGTTCTGTAGGCTGCTGAAACATTCAGAACTTGTCTTCAAGAACTTTGGTCTCTCGGAAGACAGTTCATTTTCCAGGTTTTATCCAGTGCTACTGGGACATCCCAGATGCATAATCTCTGTGAAGAATTCTTGCCTTGTGTTACCTGTAAGCTCACTTTCCAAGAGATTTCAGCTCCTACAGTACAGGGCAATTGAATAGCGCTCAGCCCCTGTGAAAACAGAACACTGGATTTTGGGTTGTTCCTCTTTTCCCGTGCAAACCCGAGCGGTCGTAGTAATTAGTCCTCAAGGGCTAGAGAATACATTTTCAGTAAGTAGCTGGGTCTTTTGACTTGAAAGTTCAAATCTGTGTTGTTTCAATTAACAGAATTCTGTCAAGAGATAACTGCCTTGAACCCACCTCCTAGAGTCTTTTTTCTTTTTGTAAAGATTTTATTTATTTATTTATTTATTTATTTATTTATTTATTTATTTATTTATTTATTTGACAGAGAGAGAGCACACACAAGAGAGCACACAAGCAGGGGGAGCAGCAGAGGGAGAGGGAGAAGCAGGTCCCCCACTGAGCAGGGAGTCTGATGCGGACGGAGCTCAGTCCCAGGACCCTGGGATCATGACCTGAGCTGAAGGCAGACGCTTAACCAGCTGAGCCACCCAGGTGCCCCTCCTCAAGCCCTTTAACCCTTTGGCTCACCAAATCACACAAGAGCCACTGGTGGTTAAGAGGCCTGGAGGATCCTTCCAGGCCAGATTGTGTTTCCTAGAACATAACTCTTTGAGCCAATATTTGTTTGCAAGTTTGAATACAGATTTCTTTTCTTTTCTTTTCTGAGAAGCAATTATACATGCTGTTGTTTGCTAATTACATTTCACTTAATCACTTCTGATCATCATTTATTCACCTAACAAGCATTTACTGATAGCTTTCTGGGTGTAAAGCAACGGCTAGGTCCTCCTGGTTTTTTCAGTTCTCACTGGCTTTTATTCCTCCTTTTGATTTGATAAGGGAGGAGAAGATTTAATCCACTTCATACTCCTTCCATCTGCCACATCTTTAATGCAACCTTAAATGGGCTAGAGCCTGCAGCAGGTCCCTGGGGCACTCCACACTTGCCTACTTTCAATCATTAAGTTCTCGAAGAGATATTTCAGCAAATTCTCTACCTTTAGGCTCAGGGCCAACACATTAAAATTAATTCGGTAGCAAAATTACCAAACTAAGATATGTCATTACCATTTCATTCCCCCCATAAACTGCGTTAATCATGTATTTTTTCTGAAAAGTAATTTTTCAATTCAACTTTAATGGCACTTTATAAACTTCAATCAAATTTATTCTGGGTCTAACACAGTTACATTTGCTCCATGATTTTATTGAGAATCTATGTGATTGTCATTGCCTTCCTTTACCATGGGCTCACATTTCCGCAAAATTTAGCTGCCGAATGTTCCTTACGCCTACTATCATTTTGAATAGAACCGTTATCTCAAATGGTGCTTTGATTTCTACTGATTTCCATTCATTCATTCATTTATTCACTCACTCAACAAATACTATTTTTCCTTGTAGAAATGTAGCACTAGGCACTTGTCTTACTTTGCTCAGGTTGTCAAAAAAGAGTATCAGAGACTGGGTGGCTTAAACAACAGAAATTTATTTTCTCACAAACCTGGAGGCTGGAAAGTCCTCCCCAGTCTTCAGATGGCCCCACCTCTAAGGCTACCATCAGCAGCCCTCTGTCTGGCCTGCTGAACAGAGGCAGTGGTCCCCATCCTTTGAAACCACGGAGGTTTCAAGGAGCCCTGATGATCTCTGAATCACCTTGGGGGATATTCTTCCCTTTTAGCACACACTTATGGCTGAATAGCTCTATTGTCCTGTCCTGCAGGATCTAAGAAATCTGACAGTTTTCGTTCATTTTGTCTCATTTGTTCCATCCCCTTTCGTTTTTCTGTCCCCCATTGGTAGTATTGCTGCTGGTATAAACCCCATTTCTATTCCTGGCTTCTGCTGAGGTGGCTGATTAAGCCCAGGAGTAGCACCTGTGCTCTCCTTATCATATGGCTGTACAGCCACATCCTGAGTGTTCTCTCCAGAACAGATTTCTCATTTTTTTTGCAATATGGATAGCTGAGAATTTTCCAAATCTTCAAGTTATGGTTCTTTTATTTTCTTTTAAGATTTATTTACTGACTTATTAAGAGAGGGAGAGAGAGAGAGTACTTGTGTGAGGGAGTGTGGGGGAGAAGCAAAGGGGAGGGAGAGAAATCCTCAAGCTGACTCCCCACTGACCACAGAGTCCTTCACAGGGCTCGATCCCAGGACCCTGAGGTCACGACCTGAGCCAAAACCAAGAGTCAGCTGCTTAACCGACTGAGCCACCCAGGCATCCTTGGTTCTTTTTTACTTAACAATTCCTTCTTCAATTCATCTCTCTCCTTTCCCACAATTTACTATGAGCAGTCAGGGGTAACCAAGATACTCCTGCCAACCTTTGCTAGACATCTCCTCAGCTAAATATCCAATTCCATCACTTGTAAATTCAACCTTCCACAAAATACTAGAACATAGTACAGCCAAATTCTTCACCACTTTATAACAGAATGGCCTTTCCTCCAGTTTCCAGTAACATGTTCCTCATTTCCACCTGAGACCTCACCAGAATCACCCTTAACATCCCTAGCTCTAGCATGCACCTTAAAACTTTTCCAGCCGCTACTCATTACTCAGTTGCAAAGCTTCTTCAACATGCTTAGATATCTCTTACACCAGCACCCCACTTCTCAGTACTGAAATTTGTATTAGTTGGACTTATCCAGAGAAATAGAACCAATAGGATTTTGCGCGCGCGCGTGTGTGTGTGTGTGTGTGTGTGTGTGTGTGTGTGATGAGAGAGAGAGAGAGAGAGAGAGAGAGAGAGAGAGAGAGAGAGAGAGATTTAGAAAGNTGCGCGCGCGCGCGCGCGTGTGTGTGTGTGTGTGTGTGTGTGTGTGTGTGTGATGAGAGAGAGAGAGAGAGAGAGAGAGAGAGAGAGAGAGAGAGAGAGATTTAGAAAGAATTGGCTCACATTATTATGGAGGCTGAGAATCTCAAGATCTGCTGTCTGCAAGCTGGAGACGCAGATGGTTTAGTTCCAATCTGAGTCCAAAGGCTTGAGAACCAGGAAAGCCAAGGGTGTAGCTCCAGTCCCTAAACTGGAAGGCTCAAGATCCAAGAAGACAGTTTCAGTTGTAGTCCAAAGGCAGCAAAAGACTAACGCCCCAGCTGAAAGCAGTCAGGCAGTAGGCGTTCCCTCTCACTCAGGCTTTTTGTTCTATTCAGGTCTTCCACTGATTGGATGAGCCCCTTGCTCATATTAAGGAGGACGATCTGCTTTACTCAGTCTATGGATTCAAATGTTAATCTTATCCAGAAACATCCTCACAGTTACCTCAGAAGGTTTGACCAAATGTCTGGGCGTCCCATGGCCTCAGTCAAGTTGACATATACCATGAACCATCGTAGCATTAGAGTACTTACAAAAATCATTAAGACAGTTTCTGTCCTTGAAAAGCTTACAAATTTGTGTCAGGGCCAGACAAGACACAAGGTAGAGGGAGACAGCTGCTGTAATAAAGGCAAGGGAACGTGTTACAGGAGAGCAGAGAATCTATTAATTTTGTCTTGGCAGATCAAAAGAGGGTTTCATGCAAGGGCTGCCATCTGAACAGCCTTGAATATAAGTAGAATTTGGATAACTGGTGATAAAGGAGAGGAGGGAACTATAAATTGTAGGTGCAGGATGAACAGGGGTGTGAAGACGCATAGTATAATTGTATAACCAGAACTAGCCTGGAATGTCTTGGATATTAGTCTGTCAAGTAAAAATAATTGAAAAGCAAATTAAATCTTTAAAGCATGTTCAGGAAAATGCCAAGGCAGGGGATGGGGTGTGTTGCATTCATATTACACAGCAAAACTTCACACTATACTCTTCCATAATTTCTCTCCCAAATCTCCCACATGGATGGCCACCGTGCACGGCAGCTGCTCCAAAGTCTCTCCTCCCCCACACTCTACAGCCCCCAAAACATCCTCCCAAGCCAGCTTAAGCACAGGTTTTGCTTCCTCTGCCTCTTTTTTAACCCCAAGTTTTTCTCCCATTAATAACACTGTTCTTTCTCATATAACCCCATCTGGCTTAGCTTCTCCAGCTCTGTCCCTCACCCATTACATTCACCTACTTTCCAAAGGCCTAGGAGCCAATTAGTTCCAATCCCTAAAGGGCTAGAAGAGATGAAATACCAATGATATCCTATATTCATAATGTTTATCTCTGAAATCTGAAAAATACCATGTATACTTTGCTTATGTATCTTTCCAGTGAAAGCAGAAAATCAATAAATCACTTGATATACATAAGCAGTAGAGACTATGAAAGGACATGGTAGAAAATGAGGGTGGGAAGGTAGAAGTAAGAGCTAATGTCTATGGGGCATTCACTATGTGCCCTGCACAATTTGTGCCATGTAGCATTTAGCTCTGAAGGCCATGCTAGTGCGTCTGAACTTCAGTCCCCGGCCCTTGGGAACCATGGAAGATTAGTGATTATAAAACTGACATGTCCAGATTGTATTTTAAGGTCTACCTGTAAGATTCATGTAATTTTACAAAATACATTAGATGGAGGCAAAGATCAGAGGCAGGAATAGCAATAAGGAAGCTAAGAAGTGCAGCTGAGAAATACTCAGAACCCATCAATTTGGACTTTTTGGGTTGTAAGAGAGAAGTTTGTGCAGACTGTTTTAATATAAAGGGTTTGTGTAAAGGCTATTCGGAGATTGGGACAGGAACTAGACTTGAAAACCCTCGGGATCTAAGACCGCTCTAGGGATGGAGGACTCTCTTCATCTTTCTCTCTCGTGTTCTCTCCCCCACACTTCTTTCTAACTGCTCCACTCTCCTCTTGGGCTCAAATACCCCTCCTCTCCTTCACTTCCCATCCAATCACAGAAGGAGCCACTCAAGAAGATTCAGTTAACTGAATCACCCCTATAAGCCTCTCCAGCCAGCAGTCTCCAGTGAGGAAAGAACAGTTGGCCGATGCCTCACAGACTGTCCAGGCCATCCACTGGGCAAGTGAGGGAGGGGCTGTGGACATGGCTGGCATCGTAATTAATATTTTGACAGGTGGTATGTTTGGAGAGGAGGGGGTGACTTCTATCTTAAGCCAAAAATCAATTTAATTAAGTACCATTCCTCATTATACCATCACTTGTACTATAACCTTGACCAAGGCACTTACTTCGTCATTGGTTTCCTCATCATTCAAATGGAGATACAAGTAACAGCATTTTAGAATTTAGCATTCTTCCAAATTGCTAGCCATACTTAGTTAACATGAGGTTTCACTTCTGGGCCACTTCTGGTTAATTAAGAATAACAATACCTTATGTGTGTAATTACAGTTTGCAAATCAAGTTCACATCCATTTGATTTGATCCTCACAGAACCCTTTAAGGTAGGTAAGACAGATAATATTACCTCCATTTTTCTGAGACCCAGAGAGGTTACATGACGTATTCAAGGTCACACAGCTATCAAGTGACAAAGCCAGGACTTGAATTCTCATCTTCAAACTCTGAGTTCGATATGTTCTCTTCTTGGTGCCTCTCAAGGGCTGGCTTGCTTGTTCTCAAGGAGCAGATCTGCTGTAGACTCAAGACTACTGTCTTCCTGTTCTTTCTATTCTTATATCTTCTTTTTTTTATGCCTCTCCCATTCTTCTATATTTCTAATTTATTACGGAAGTCTCTGTTTGGCCTTTGGTAACAAAGGGTTTGGCTGTAGACATTCGAAATCTTCCCTGGACATTGACCCCTGCTTCCTGAATTGCAGGGAGACACTCCATTACAGTCACTACTCTGACCTCAGCTGGAAACATCGGGGAGGATGGAATCCTGAGCTGCACTTTTGAACCTGACATCAAACTTTCTGATATCGTAATACAGTGGCTGAAGGAAGGTGTTATAGGCTCGGTACATGAGTTCAAAGAAGGCAAAGATGACCTGTCAGACCAAGATGAAATGTTCAGAGGCCGGACAGCAGTGTTTGCTGATCAAGTGATAGGTGGCAATGCCTCTCTGAGGCTGAAAAACGTGCAACTCACAGATGCTGGCACCTACAAGTGTTACATCATCACCTCCAAAGGCAAGGGGAATGCTAACCTTGAGTATAAAACTGGAGGTGAGTTACTTTTGGAAAGGGAGAAAGAAAGTATCCAAAGGTATTTGGGGCTAAAGACCATGGGTTGCTGCTGAAATATGTTATGCTCATGAGTCACCAATAAGACAAAGACCATCCAGCAGCCATTCTTGCTGTCCAAGACCTGCACCCACTCTAAAAATAGCCCCCTATAAGATTAGGTCTTAAAATCTTCTGTTCTGGCCTCTAGTCTTCTCTGGATTTTCAGGTATACTCCCTGAAATATTTTGCCAAAATAACTGTGGTCTCCTTTATGGTAGCCTTTGTTGTCACGAGTAAGAGAAACCTATGATCCGGCATGAGACTGTTCTATGCCCAAGCCTGAAATCAGTACCTCCAGGGACTCATAGCAATGGAACCCATTTTAAAAGAAGTTCAAAGGGAACTAACCAAAAACAATATTGTTCTATAAACTCACGAATCCTTCCCCAGTGAAATCCACCCTTCCTTGTCAACTCAGCTTGGTGAATTTATGTATAAGAAATTCAGATATGTACTGTGAAGAGTAAAAAGGTGATTAAGAAAACTAGATGATGGTCCCTCCTCTTGCAGAGCTCACAGAACACAGCTTATAGAGTTGAGGGCTGAGGCAGAGATAAGAAAAATAGGTAAATACCTATCATAATCGGTAAAGTTTATCAAATGCTTTAAGAGAAATACAGAGTGATTTGGGGATGCAGGGGGCGAGGGAGCACATCCAGATGCATAGGGAGGGAAGGGTTAGGAGAGCCCCCATGGAGAACCTGGCATATGAGAAAGGCCTTACAAAATAGGCAGAAAGTATCCTGAGACCTCCTGGCCTACACTAGTCTGCACGGGCTTAGACACTTTATAACATACACTTCTATTGGTGTAAAGCACAGACCTAGAGCCAGACCTGGACAAGTACTGGCGCTTGGGCAGGGCAAACTCACTGAGCCTCAGTTTCTTCATCTTAAAATGGGGATTAATAGGGTCATGTCAAAGGGACACTGGAGCCAACTGAAAGGGCTTCCAGTGGCAAAAGCTGGAACGATCTGAGCAACAAAACAAACAGCATAGCAGTAAATGAAGACTCCACGTATAAAATACATATACATGAATTCATACTTCATAAATATAAGGGAAATGACACAAATCTTCCCTATAGATGAATTCCAGATAATGTATTTGGATCTCCCCACTCCAGGAGGTAGAGCTTAGTACTTCCTTCCTCCCCCTTGAGCACACTCAGGGTGTGTTTTTCTTAGTGAAGTCCAGCTTCCAGAGAAACCTGGCAAACACTGCCTCAGCCAGGTGACCAAAGTTAACATCGTCAATGATAAGTCATGTCAATAGTAAGCATTCTGATGTGATGTGAT
>LNAC01000598.1:485931-543554 GCA_002007465.1 Ailurus styani
GGGGGGGGAATGGAGTTAGTTTGGGACCAGGGAGCAGTTTCCAAGACCACTAGCTATTTTTGAAAATCTTTTTTCTTTTCTTTCCTTTTTTTTTTTTTTTTGATACAGCACATTCAGTGCACTTTTTTTTTGGTGAATTTAATAGCTACATTACATGAGTAAAAATATATATATAGCAAGTGTTTATGTGCTATTTTATACCTTAAAATGTTTTCATGTACATGTTACCTTTTAATCCTAACAAACAGAAGAGGTTGATGTTTTCTTGTCATTTACAGAGGACATACCCAAGACCTGAGGTTAAATGGTGAACCAAGGTCATCCACTAATAAATGACAGATCAGGGGAGGAGCCCTCTCTTCCAAGTCCAAGTTCAGTAGCATGGGTACGATGGTTAAAATGTCCTGATCCCCACAAGCCTGAAGGGGGGCAATGCTTCAAAGCAGCCTAGGAACCCTAGCCTGGAGGCATTGCTCCATGTGTGGTCTGGGACCTTGATCCCAAACAAACCCCACCCCCACCCATCCACTAGGTCCTGGGAGCAGAGGGCCAGGCACGCTGCTCAAGCTCTGGGATGAGTGGGCACCAGTCCCTTTTCCCCACCCAATGCTGCTCCGCCCCTCACTGTGCCTCAGTGGACCTCATCTGTAAGAGACGGATAAGGAAGACATGCCCCATCTGTCGTAACAGGGACAACATGAAACAGAGCCCTGGGCAAATCGTTAGGTATTGACGTTATTGGTGGCCAGCGTTACGTTCATAATCATAAACTCCCTGCTCCTCTTCTTCTGACACCATAATATGCCAGGGCTGTGGCATGAAAGACAAAGCCCTTGGCTTCAGATGTGGCCGGTCCAAATCCTAACTCCACCACTTCTTAGCTAGCGTGACTTCCTCCTTTTTCTTCTCTTCTGTCCTCCATATCACCCTGACTCTCTTTTCCCAGGGCTTGACACCTTTCTCTCAATTTCTCTCCATTCATTATGCAGCCAGATGTCTTTTTTTCCCCCCCAATAACTCACTTCCTCCCTGCCTTCCAGACAACATATCTTCTCCATGAACTTTCCCATCAGATTTCGTTTCTGCCCTAGTATATCTGCATGCAGAAATTCATTTTTATTCCCATCCCAAGATTCTGTGTGATTCAGAATGGAGAAGATGGAGGGTTTACAAGGCAGTCAGTGTAGAGTCTGGGGTCAAATCAAGGTGTTTATTTGCCTATTCAAAATGGAAAGAATCTTTTTTCTATTTATAACAGTCACATCCAATCATTGTAATTTCTTTATAATTTATTTATTTGACAGAGAGAGATACAGCGAGAGAGGGAACACAAGCAGAGGGTAGTGGGAGAGGGAGAAGCAGGCTTTCCACTGAGCAGGGAACCCGATGTGGGACTCGATCCCAGGGCCCTGGGACCATGACCTGAGCCAAAGGCAGATGCTTAATGACTGAGCCACCCAGGTGCCCCCAATCATTGTAAAGATTGATTAGATGTAGCAAAATGTTTCAAGATTAAAAAATCACATGCAAGGGCGCCTGGGTGGCTTAGTCGGTTAAGCATCTGCCTTCACCTCAGGTCATGATCTCAGAGTTCTGGGATCGAGCCCCACATCGGGCTCCCTGAGCAGGGAGCCTGCTTCTCCCTCTGCCCTTCCCCCTACTCATGTGCTCTCCCTCTCAAAAAAAAAATCTTTTAAAAAATCACATGCAATTTTACTACCAAGAGCCAATAATTATTAATATTTTTATGTATATCCTTATCAGGTGATTTGTATATATAATACCCATATAAGTAATATTTTAAAAACTAAAACTGGATCATATGATTTTGTAGTCTGCCTTCTTCCTCCTTCCTCATAAAGGAAATTCTTTCCTTTATGAACATCGATAAATATTCATCTCTACCATCTTTTTAAATGATGTATTCTTAATTTAATGAATAAGTTTATAACTGCTGGAGACTTTGCAATCTCTACTGGAAAAATACTTTGCAGTATTTCAGTAATAAAAACCACACAGTGATGAGTAGGCTCTTGAAGCCATATCTTTGGACATGCCCCCTCTGTAAGGTAGCTTCCTAGAAGAGGCATGGCTGGATCGAGTAGGGGCACATCCCATAGATGAGAACTCCTTAGTTCTAGGTTGCTAGGATTTATTCATTCTCCCCCTAACACCTGCTTTTAAGAGGGTTTCCAATGCCTCCTTGGCCAGGGGCAGCAGCCCCCTCATTAAGGAAATACTGGTCCAGAGACCGAAGCTACGAGAAGCATGAAGACACAGGGATTGGGGAGGGCACCAGCACTGCACAATGGGTATTGGGTCCCAAGTGCTGCAGGACACCTGTGCTTAGCTGTCTCACTGAATATTCCGTGGAGCTATTATTACAAAGAGCAGACTCAGAGCAGACATGCGGCAGGTAATGGGGACCAGACCACGCACTGAATTAAAATGCTGTGTGACATTGGCACACACACAGACATACACTCAGGAGGCGGCTGTTGTGTCGCAGAAAGATCTCTGTCTTTTGGCCAAGGAATGTGGGGTTTATTTTGGGGGCAATGAAAATGCTCGAAAGTCAATTGTGTGCCAGTTGCACAACTCTGTGAATGTACCAGAAGCCGTTGAATTGTACACTTTAAGTGGATGAACTTCCGGTATGTGAATTCTAGCTCAATAAAGCTGTTGGGGGGGGGGGGATGTCACCATCCTTGTTAAGACAAGCCCTGGATTTGTACCCTGACTCTGCTCCGGTCAAGCCGGGAGACTTTGGAAAAGTCACTTCTGTGTCCCTATAGATAATAAGAGGATAATAACAACTAGCTCTGGGGATTGTTGGGAACCTTAAATAAGATCATGGAACAAAGCACCTGACACCGAGCTGGCAAACCCTTATCACTGCCTTACTAGACAAGACACAAACGTGAGGCTCCTGTTCAGAAGGGAACACTTGAGCCCATAGGGACAGGAGTCATGAGATCTGGGTTCCCAGAGCCTGGAAGCAGAGGCCCCTTCCAGCTCCATTCTCAGTCCCGCTCCATTTCTGGAATGTGCTCTCCATTCAAGGTTGCAGGGGACTAGGGTATGGAGAGTTGTCATTTGCGCCTGGAGCCAGCACGTCGGGGATTGCTGGAGTGGGGCTGCTGCCAGGCCCACGTGCTGAAAGCAGGGCTGGAGGGTGATCCTAGGGAGGGGGAAGGGGCCCTGGTTCTAGCGCATTTCCTGTGTGAAGCACAGAAATACTGGTTTATTTGCCCGCTGAATCTCTGGCTTGTGCTCATGCGGGCGTTCCGGTCTTCCTCTCCAAGACCAGTGCTTCTTCCTCTTCTCACTTCTTATTACCCCCTGCCAAGTGTCCCCAGACTTTCAACTTCAATGTCACTTCCATTTCACTTTCTCTTCCTAGTCTCCCGCACCCCAGCCATTTTGCCCATCCTTTCTCCACCCAGAACTTTCCACGTACTCTTAGTTCCTCATGTTACAGGCACTCCTTACTGATTCTGGGGACCCTCAGTTCTGGCCGCCCATTAGGATTAGCTGGGAAGTTTTAGCACCTACTGATGCCCAGGGCCCATGCTGGGAAATTCTGATTTGATTGGTCTAGGCCGGGACCTTGGCCCAGGTAACTTTTCCTAGTGTCTCCGGTGACTCTAACAGGCTACC
This sequence comes from Ailurus styani, assembly GCA_002007465.1. Lineage (NCBI taxonomy): Eukaryota > Metazoa > Chordata > Mammalia > Carnivora > Ailuridae > Ailurus > Ailurus styani. The sequence continues at coordinate 489,592 of LNAC01000598.1, forward strand.
TGAGTTCAGAATCCCCAAGCAGCACCCCACCCCCACCCACCTCCCTCGGAGGGCAGCAGCAGCTCCCTGGCTTGTCTTCAGGATGCACTCTAGCCCTCCCAGTGCATCACATACATATGGCCACACCTGGTGTGTTTTCTACAGCGAGAGCAAAAATTATCCTTCTCTCTTGATCACTCTGATGTTGAGCAAATCCGAACCAAGGGCTATTCATCTTTAAATTCATTACTTCCAGCCCTTTCCTGCCATATAATTTTTCTTTCAGGGCATCCTGGCTTGAAGTGTCTCTGTGGATGGAAGACCTACTGCTCTCCAGTTAGTCTGCCCCACACCCAGCTTGCTCCTTCCTCATTCATCCGAAATGACCACTGTTCCCTTCTGCCCACCTGTTCCTCTCCTCCTGATTGATGCCACCTTAAACGAGGTTCTGCGTGCAGCTCCACAGCCCCATAACCACTGAAGAGAGTGTTTTAGGCAAAGAGAATTGCAGTTCTATCTGCAGTGTATTTCTCCATGTGGAGACTCCATCTCTTCCACAGGATGGAGCCTTCGCGGAGGTGGGAGAGATACATTAGATCTCCTTTAGGGCTCCCCCAAGGTCAAGGTCAGGCTGGGGCCATTCCATCCATGCTATTCCCCAACTTGCTAAATGGCACCCAGACTGAGATGGGGGAATTTAGGGAACAAAGACTTACCTTGAATCATCAGTTGAAATGTTTTGTCCAAGACATTCTTTCCGTTCTTGGTATATATAATGACCCTATAGGTATCCTCGTCCTCCATCTTCAGGTGTTTAATTTTCAGAGCTCCATTTGTCGATATATTGTATCTTCCGTAGGTCTCTTTAAGCTTGCCTGTTTTGATTTGTGCAACCCTGGCTTTTCCTTTTTCCCATCGTATATCATCTATATCATCAGTCATTTGAAAACCAGAAATGTTCAGGTCGAAGTCTTGACCCAGGGTACCCCAGACAACATTGTGTTCAGAGGCTGCACCTATGAAAAGCAAGACGGTTCCTGAGATCTTGAGACTCATAGCCAGAGAAAGTTGGGCTACGACCTCTTGGACTCTCATGCTCACTTTAGGGTCTCCAATGGAGACCCACACCAACTTACCTTTGGTGGAAACGATGAAAATCAGAAGGGAGCTGGCTAAGACTTGACATGCGAGGTTCATCTTTGGGGTTAGTTTCCTTGTTATGATTCTGAGCTCTTCCTGCAAAAGGAACTGAAGTAAGACCAGTAGAATCCACCCTCTGAGAGCTGAACCACGTGCCTCTTTCTTACTTCTTTTACAGTTAGCATAAAACACACACACACACACACACACACACACACTCAGCAAACGAACCCTGGTGATGGGCTCCTTTACCAAGGTGTGTTTATCATGCGTGGGTGTCTTCTTATCTCATTTTAATCCTCACAACAACCTTGGGTGGATTTTATTACCCCATCAAAGAGAAGAGGAACCGAGAGGCTAAGTAAATCACTCAGGATCCCCCTTCAGTGAACAAGAAGCCACATTTAACCATACAGCCTGATTCTATCCATTCCGCTATGCTGCCTCTGACAAGACCACGTAGAAATGTAGGTAAATGTTCACAAGTGAACAGCAGAATACAAATATTTATCCTACGAGTACAAGTATCGGAGAATGTATCCGTGTGAAAGAATTATGAAAATAGATTTTTTTCTCTTCTTCAACAGGTGTTTTTTAGGTTCTAAAAGTCTTTGTGATTAAAAGGACATATAAATTGAATCTCAGCTGTAAATGCTTGAAATCCCCAGCTCTTACTTTCAGCACACATGTTACAACTCTGCTGAAATTCAGTTAGGTAAATGAAAACTTGTTCCCAAACAAAAATGCGTAGTCTGTGGAATACCATCAAACAACCGGAACAAATCATTCAGCGCAATTACGATGGTTAATACCACAGATGGTTAAGGAAGGGCACAGAGAAAGAGAAAAGGGGAAGTGAGAGAGAACTCAGAAAGTGGGAAGAAATCTGTGATTCAGGGAGAGAAATAAAGTGAGGCATTGGATGCACTCAGAAAAAAAATTCACTGAGAGAGCCAGCCACAGAAAAAGGGACACCCAATGACAGATTTCTGAAGTAAATGTCCAGTTTTGTGCTTCCTTAGCATAGAGTGAGGAAAAATCTTAAAAATAATGCTTCCTTTTTTCTTAATTTAGGGACAAATATGGATATTATCTCTCAGAAATTTGCCTAGGAGATGAAATTAACTCAAAGCAAGGGCTCTCAACCACAGGGTAAAGCGAAACCTACACAGAATAGTTACTTCATGATTGTGTGACAAATTCCTAATGCGTCTCACCACCGGCAAAAAGAAACTATAGTTGTGTTAGATATTTAGTTATCCAGCCACAACTTATAGCTGTGTTAGATAGTTGTTGGCGTAGTGCTAAAAAACACACACAGAAATATATTTTCATATCTTTGAGTATGGAAGGCCTACCTACATATGCTATGTAATCCAAAGTAAGAGAGAAAAAATGGACGCATTTGACCACATAAAAATGTGACATTTATTTATAGGCAAAGAAATTGACAAAATGAATAGACATGATGGAAAATATTTGCAATATACATGAAAAATTATTAATAGCCAAGAACATAAATTATTCTTATTAGTAAGAAAACTCAGTTTTTTAAATGGGCAAAGATACAAATAAATAGTTTGTAGAAGAAATGTTTAATAGAAGAAATGTCGATAAACTTATGAGAGGACATCTAATATAGCCATGAAACACCATTAGCACCCCTGGATTGGCAAAATTAGAAAAGATAATAATTTACATTACTGACAAGAATTTAGGGAAAAACATGCACCTTCATACAATGTTGGAGTATAAATCCACACCTTATGGGGGATGAAATTTGGCAATTTCTGCCAAATTTCAAAATATATATATTTTTTACCCAGTAATTTTGNGAAACATGCACCTTCATACAATGTTGAAGGGAGTATAAATCCACACCTTATGGGGGATGAAATTTGGCAATTTCTGCCAAATTTCAAAATANAAAACATGCACCTTCATACAATGTTGGAGTATAAATCCACACCTTATGGGGGATGAAATTTGGCAATTTCTGCCAAATTTCAAAATATATATATTTTTTACCCAGTAATTTTGAGACATCTATCCTACGCAGGTATTAACATAAATGTGCAAAAATTCTGTTCAAGGACGTCTGTTGTAGCATTTTTTTGTAACAGAAAATTGCAAACAATTAAAATGATGGTAGATTCATATTATGAATACTGTATTACAGTTAAAATAGAAGAAGAGCAAAAAGTGACAATTATACTGTATCACATCACCTTATATAATTAGTGTATACACGGAAAAAATTCTGGAAGGATTCATGCTGAGCTTTTAACTGCGCTCCTCTTTCAAACTTAGATTCCGAGGAGGCCGATTTGAAATTTGCACTTTTTACTTTACCATCTTCTATGAAGTCAGAAATTCTGGTAACAAACACATTATTTTTGTAATGAAAAGTTATTTATTTATTTATTTTTAAATAAAGGATACTTCGGACATGCATGTATTTTCAAAAGTGTATGCAGGATTGGGGCGCATGGCTGGCTCAGTCTGTTAAGCATCTGCCTTTGGCTCAGGTCATGATCCTGGGGTCCGGGGATCAAGTCCCACATCGGGCTCCTTACTCAATAGGGAGATTGCTTCTCCTTCTCCCTCTGCCTGCTGCTCCGCTTGCTTGTGCTTTCTCTCTGTCAGATAAATAAATAAAATATTTAAACAAATAAGTGTCTGCAGCGTCTGAGAAACCATTAGCATCTAGCTTCCCACTTGCAAGTGGCCCACCCACTAGCTAGTTGTCCAACTTCGGACAGGTCCAGCCTGGACTATGTGGTGGTGACCATTGTGTAACTTGCCTCAGCTTTTAAAAGCAGTTCCCTCCCCTCCTTCCTCCCACTTTTCTGATCATTTTTCCTATGCTTCCATGGAGCAAATGGACAGTGGCTTTCCGTTCTTCTTTTTGAAACAATAATTTTCTTTCCCATCTCATTAATTTTGGGTGATGAGCACGGCTTCAAGGGTAATAACTGTGAGAAAGGAAGGGATGGATGGATCTATGTAAAGTTTAAAACTTTTGTACATAAAAACCCACAAGAAACATTAAAAGACAAAGGACTAAAGGGGGCAAATGAATTGCAAGAGGTATGACACAGGTTAATAAAATTAAATTTTTTTGTGTAGATGTAGAAAGAAAAGATGGATACCTTGATGTTAAAAATGGGTCAAGGTCATGAAAGGGACATTCACAAAAGAAGTAAAAGTCAACAATAAGACCATGAAAAAGTAGTCAATTTAGTGATAAACAAAAAAAGTATGTTTTAACATAGATTTTCATCTTTCTCTTTAAAAAATTGTAATGTACAGTGTTGATGATGGTGAAAACAGACCCCTTTGTGAATGAAATGCAGACAGATATAGAATTTCTGGTGGTAAATTTGCCAGTGGGAATCAGAAGCATCAAAAATATTGATATTTTGACCAAACAAGTCTGCAACAATGATTTTATCCTCTGGAGATAAGGAAGGACTTATAAGACTTGCCTATAAGTTTGTACACTGTAGTATTTTTTTATAAGTCAAAAGTGGAAGAGATTTAAACGTGCAAGAGGAGGAAATTGCTTAAGCAAATCATAATGTGGACAAACTGAACATGGGGGGAAGGTCACAATAAACAATATGATCCCATTTCTGCTTTTTTTTTCCCTAAGATTTTATTTATTTATTTGACATAGAGAGAGAGATCACAAGTAGGCAGAGAGGCAGGCAGAGAGGGAGGAGGAAGCAGACTCTCCCCGAGCAGGGAGCCCAATACGGGCCTTGATCCCAGGACCCTGAGATCATGACCTGAGCCGAAGGCAGAGGTNAAATCATAATGTGGACAAACTGAATATGGGGGGAAGGTCACAATAAACAATATGATCCCATTTCTGCTTTTTTTTTTCCCTAAGATTTTATTTATTTATTTGACATAGAGAGAGAGATCACAAGTAGGCAGAGAGGCAGGCAGAGAGGGAGGAGGAAGCAGACTCTCCCCGAGCAGGGAGCCCAATACGGGCCTTGATCCCAGGACCCTGAGATCATGACCTGAGCCGAAGGCAGAGGTTTTAACCCACTGAGCCACCCAGGCACCCCCCATTGCTGCTTCTCAAAAAGTGTGTTGGGTTTGTGTTTTGGAAGGCTGTCCACCAGGGGTTGGTCCCTGCGTGGGGTGATCACAGCAATTATTCTGTTGAACTTGGTTGTTGTTGCGCTTCTAATATTTCTAACTTGAACAGATATTGCTTTTCAATGGAAATTGCTTTTTACTTGATTCTCAGTGGAACTCCTACTTAGGGAAGAGTTCCAGCACTGTCGGTGAGTGAAACTCACTGTCTTTGAGTGAGAGGTTCCGGGAAAACCTGACCGATGACTCATCCCAGTTTCTCCCTCACCAACCAACCTTGCTGACATCTGGGGTTTCTATTGTTCAGAATTCATGGATGCTTTTTCTTACCCAACTAATACTCCTGAGGCAACGGACTAAAGGGAAGACAGTTAGAAGTGGAGCAGGAGGAGGAAGAAGAAAACATTCTCAGAGGTTGCTTTAGGACCAACTCCTATCCGTGACGAGTGACATGCCTCCGACCCTCACCCCCACCGCCCTCACTCCGGGTCAAGGGAGCGCATTAGCAAGATCCAGGCTGTGGTGACTCTGACGGTTCACGCCCAGCTGAATGTCGTCAGCTGTCAGATTTTAGAGCAGAAGGAAACTCAGGGAGGGATCTGCCCTCCACATTTCAGTGGAGGGGCCTGAGCCCAGGAGGCCCAGGTCAACAGCCAAATCCCCAGCCTCTGGGACACTACTGCCTACTGAGACCTCAGGGTCACGTTGGTCTCACTAAGTTTGGTCCTGCCTTCCTTGGGGACCTCCATCTCCTCCCCTTGGTGCTTCCCACTGGCCCCTCTTCACACCTTCCCGCAAGTTCAGGTGAGAAGCATGAGAAGGCAGGCCGCATGTAGCATTTGCTACTAAAACCCAAGGATGCCATGTCTTCAGGGGTGATCCAAAAGGCCACACCCCAAGTCTGTTGGCAGCCTGGACCTGTCCACGTCAGCCGGGTCGCATCCGGACAGTCACGTCAGAACCCGTGTCAGCCGCGTAGACACCGAGTGGGGCTGGGGCGTTCTCGAATGGTGGCCCCTGAGGCATATTCATGGTGGAGGGCCTCCCCGTCTCTGAGAGCCTCCTCCTCCTCCTCACTAGGTATTACCTCCTCCGGGGCGAAAACTGGATTTTCTTATCTTTCGGTGTCTCCCACCCACACAGCAGGGAGGACAGACGCAGCCCACGGAAACGGGTTCTGTGTGAAGTCTGGGTTCCTGAGATGAGCATCACCAGCTTGGAAGTCCCCCGGCGGGGAAAGGCTTCTGAAAGCAGGGGTGCGGACGGTCGCTCGCCGACTTGTAATCACGTGATTGCAGGGAAGTGCGCTGCGAGCCACGCCGACCCAGCCCGCCACCCGCCCGACGCACCGATCCACGCATGCGCCTCGTGTCGCCGCACCTCAGTTTCCACGTTTGTGGAAGAGGACGAAGGCTTCCTTCTCCCACGCACTTTTTTTTTTTTTTAAAGATTTTATTTATTTATTTGACAGAGAGAGAGAGATTACAAGTAGGCAGAGAGGCAGGCAGAGAGACAGGGAGAGGAGGAANAGCCACGCCGACCCAGCCCGCCACCCGCCCGACGCACCGATCCACGCATGCGCCTCGTGTCGCCGCACCTCAGTTTCCACGTTTGTGGAAGAGGACGAAGGCTTCCTTCTCCCGCGCACTTTGAGAGTTAAACGAGGTGACGTGCCAAAGAGACGCTCAACACACAGCAGCTCTCTTGCCTGTTTGCCACCACGCTCCTCGCAGAGGGGCCCGCTTACGTGAAGAAGCCGGGGGACAAACTCGAGAAGCTTCACCTTCGGAAGGAAGCCGGGAAGGAAGAGCTTGAGGCCCTCGGGGCCTGCGAATACTCGCCGGCAAGCAAGTCGGGGATTTTTAGACCAGCAGGAACTAGGACACTTGATGAGGTTTCTCAGGCCTGGATTACTTGCCTTTGCTTTGGACTTTTGTAACTTTCCTCCCCTGTTTCTTCCTCGGGGTCGGTCAGCTAGAAGGCCGGCCGCACCCGGCACGGCAGGACGCCTCTCGGTTGCTAGGCGGCGAACAGGAGCCCAGGACCCAAGGAGGGGCAGAGAGGATAGACTGAGGCCTGTCCGGGGCGTGCGGGGAGGAGCACCGAGCTGGGGGTGGGGCTCAGAGCGGCTCAAGGGGCCGGAAGCGCATGCGGGCGCTCCAACAAACAGCAAGAGCCCAATAAATGCCGGTTGTAGAAACAACAGTGAAGGTGAAGGAAGGGTTGGTGTGACCGAGTTCCAGCTGGAAGACCTGCGGGTAAGGCTTGCTTTGGAACTTTTCCCACTTGCCACCCGTGGTCTCCAAAGTGTGAGCCTGGGTCCCGTCTCCAACCGTGAGGTGCGGGAGGCGGCATCCCTCTGCCGGCTCGACTTAGATCAAAAGGCCGTGGCCAGGGCCAGAGCAAGTCACCCGTGCGAAAGCTACTCCGAACCCCGGGAGGGTAGGACTGTGCCAGAAAGGTGGGAGTGGCCGTGAGAAACGGGCGGGGAGACCATCCAGGGCAGGTTTCTGCGATTCCGTCCAGCCTTGGCCAAATCCCACAACGGGAGAGAGGCTAATTGCTTCAGGGTCAGCTGCAGAAAAGAGAACCATCACCTCAGGGCAACCCAGTAAATCCATCCCCTTCCGGCAGCTTCTAGGGCTGCCGGATTTCTAAGGACCTTGAGGCAAAGTCCCTGCCTGTTTCTGCCACCGTCTGGCCAAAAGATGAACTGCACCCTTGCTAATTTCTCTGCGGATGGTTAGAACACCTTACCTTTGCCAACAGTTTATATTTGCATAGTGTTTTCAGGTTATACGCATTTCCCTCCTCAAAAATGACATTCTGTCGTATTTGCAAAATAACTTTGCAGTATAAGCACTTTTGTAGATGAACAAACCAAAGCTTGGAGAAGCTAAGTGAATTTCTGGGGAGACTCAGCCGGGAGATGAGTCCAGAGTCTCTGACTCCAAGACCTGTGTTCTTTCTACCCTCACCAGGGCAGTGTCAGCTCTGCCACTACTCTGGCTGCTCTGAGTCTGAGCATGGCATTCTCCCAACCTCCTCTCCCACCCCTTCCCTCCACCGTGGCCCCCAACTCCCCACACCCCATCTGAGGCTGCCCAAGGGCAAGGGGTGGCATATGCAGCCCCCTCCTCCCAGGGACCTCAGTTGGAGGAGGGAAGAGACAGGATCCCCAGAACCCGGGTACCCTTGAGAAGCACCCCACACTGGTTCAGGTGGAATTCTCAGGTCAAAGGCGCTCCAGCTGGGAGAGGTGGTGCCCGAGCTGGACCTTGGGAGACCAGCAGGAGGCAAGGTCATTGAGAGGTCAGTGAAAGACAAGGAGGCACAGGGCTGAGCAGGCAGGCAGCTCAGACACCAGGGAGCCTCTGGGGGAGTGGGGTCCCTTCGGTTTGACAGAGGAGAGAGGCAGGCAGGGCAGCTGCCCTGAGAGGCTGCAGAGAAGGACGAAACTCGTACTATTTTCTAAAGGCTGTCCGTTCTTCATGTCTTTCACTTACTCATTTAAGAACTACGGACTATGACCGGCACGTATTTGTTTCTAAGGATAACAGCAAAACCAACACTTTGTTCCATAGTATTCATGTATTTATTTAATGAGTATTTATTGACTGGCTGCTGTCCTTATTCTAGGCCCTGCCAGGCCCTGGGGGCCCTCTGGACTCACCAGCTCACCCTCTCCAAGGGGCACGGATAATCAACAACATGGACAAGTAACAGTGAAGTATTTAGGCCTTGACGACTTGGGAGGAAAATGAGGTAGGAAAGGGAAGTGGAGGCCAGGTAGGGGCTTTGGTTTTTGAGCGAGGACAGCCGCAGAGGTGGTGGTGAGTGAAGACCAGAAGGTGCTGAGAGACAGTTGAGTAGGGCTATGGGGGAGGAGTCCTTCCTAGCCTGTGGGCAGAGTCCTGCGGGGGCACCACGCCTGGTGTGTGTGGGGGGGACAGGAAGGAGTAAGTGGGGAGAACAGGAAGGGGCAGGCAGGCCGCCCGGATGGGAAGCCACAGGGGGCTTTGTTCAATGCTGCCCCCCCTGCAGTCTGGTTCTCTCTGCAGAGTTGAAAGCAATGGGAAAGGAGGCTTCTTTGCAGTCTACTCTAGATTTGACTGTGGGAGGGGAGGTGAGGGGCGGGTGTGGAGGGGGGGCCTGGGGTGCTCAGCGAGCCACCACAACTGTAGTGGAATAAAACCACCACCGCTGTATCATGCTTGCAGAACCCGTGGGCGTGGCTCTTCCTTGCCCTGCTGTATCTGCCACCCCACCAGTGAGACCCAACCTACTGAAGTGACACTAGTGACTTTTTTGGTAGGCTCAATGCCTCTACTGAGAAGGCTGGGGGACTGGGGACCACACCACCCCGTGTGGCCTCTGCGTGGGCCTGGGCTCTTCACAGTGTGGGGGCTTCTTCTGAGAAGGAGTGTCCGGGGAGGGGCCAGCAGAGAGCCAGGGTTCCAAGGGGAGCCAGCACACCTGCCTGGCTTTTTGTGACTTCGCCTCAGGAGTCCCGTAGCGCCACATTGAAGTACGATTATGCAGTATCTGTCTTTGTTTGGCTTATTTCTCTTACCATCATGTCCTCAAGGTTCATCCATCCTGTTACACATGGCAGGATTTCCTTCTTTTTTTTATGGCTGAGTAATATTTCGTGGTGTATTTCAATGAATGAATGGTTGTTTCTTTTTTTTTCTTTTTTTTTAATTTCTTTTTTTAATTTTATTTTTATTCTTTGCCCAAGGGGTACAGGTCTGTGAATCATCAGGTTTACATCTTTCATAGCATTCACCAAAGCACAAACCCTCCCCAATGTCCATAACCCATTGAATGGTTGTTTCTATGTCTGGCTAGTTTAAGTAATGCTGCAATGGACATGGGGTGCCTGTATCTCTTCAAGACAGTGATTTTATTTCCTTCACATAAATTCCCAGAAGTGGGATTACTGAACTGCACGGTAGTTCTATTTTTAATGTTTTGAGGAAACTCCGCGTCGTTTTCTAGAATGACTGTACCATCGTGTCAGGCATTCTTATGACAAAAAACAAAGGGACACAAGAATACTTTAGAAGGTGTTGGATATGTCTGTTCCCTTGATCATGGGGATGGTGTCACGGGTGTTTGCGTAGGTCCAAACTCAAAAAATTGTGTACATTAAATACGCACCATTCTTTGGATACCAATTATACATTAATCTTTTAAACAACAGCAACAACAACAAACAAAGGAGGTCTCCAGAAGGTCCCTGGAAAGAGGGCTGCCTCCAAGGCCTCTGCCCCCCTATGGGTTTTGTCTGTAAACTTACAACTAATCCCTCCTCCCTCCCCACGGGGGCCGGGGCAGGGGCGGGTGCCAATGAGTGCCAAGTGTGTATTAATAAACTCTGAACCATATTGGCAGCTTTGTGGTTTGCTGCAGCCTTTCGCAGCCTGGAAAACGTTTTCCAATGAGAAGCCCCTGCTGTTTTATCTATTACATGTGAAACTGAATAAGTCTCCACATGTCCACTGGGGGTTGGCAAGTAACATCAGAGTGTGCAGCGAGGGGAAAGGAATTAAAAAGGGAGCTAATGTCATCCTTGGGGAATAGCTGGGGAAAGGGAAAACCACTCTGGAAGAGGATTGCAGAGCGAGATTTTGCCATGTATTATGGTCACTCATGGCAAGAGAACATGTCTGTTGTCCTCGTTCCCAACATGTCAAAGGCAGCTGCGAAGAATGTGATGCCATGGGCTGACTTACAGGGAGAATTTTTTTTTAATCTCACAAAGCAGATTTGATTTCCTGAGAGCCATATGCTTGCTTTTCTTTTTCCCCAAAAGTCCACAATCTCATGTGGGAAAAATTCAGTTTTATTGGCTTTCAGAGAAGAGGGAATTGGAAATGTTAGATAAATAGAGACCACATGGCCCAGAATTTCACAGCACTCTCCCAAGGCTGTGGGTGGGTGTGTGCTACAGAGTTGCAGATCTGTGGACAGAAGGGCAAAACAGAGACATGCAAGGAAACAGGAAGTGTGAGATCTGGTTCCTCTCTATTGTTGAACACTTCCAAACCCCACCTTGCCTGGGGGCGGGGGCGAGATTTGCCCCGTTTATTGGGCAAAGACCAATGTGACCACAGTATGAGCCTTGGGACTCAAAAGGGGCTGTCAGGGGCCAGGAATCATTATTATAGGAGATGTAACTTACAATCTGACCAACACTAAGGTATTCATTTGTCCGCTTTTGAAGCAAATGCTGTTTAAACCCTGTGTTAGAATACTTTGTCTGCAAGGGGCACAAAGGCAACCAAAAATACCTTACTCAAAATATTTGAAGGGGGTCAAATAAGTGAGAAAATAAATAAGTCATGGGACTGTAGTATACAGCATTGTGACAAGAGTTAATAACACTGAATTGCATATTTGAGAGATGCAAAGACTAGATCTTCAAAATCCTCATCATAAGAAAAAAAAAATAAAACCTTGCATAACCATGTAGAGCGATAGATATGACCAGGCTTATGGTGGTGAACATTTGGCACAATGTATAAATACTGAATCATTATGTTGTCCACCTGAAACTAATATAATGTTATATGTCAATTATACCTCAATAAAAAATGTTTTTAAAAAAGCTAGACATAAAGTTACCATATGATCTAGCATTCAGCTTAGAGAATTGAAAACATATGTCCACACAAAAACAGTGAACGTCATACTTAGTGGTGAAATATTGAGCACATTCCCTAAAAAAAGAAAAGACCTTTCTCAATATCGGGAGGTGATTAGCTCATTCATTCATTCAGTCAGTCTGTAAGTTGACAGCACTTTACTGAGTATCTGCTAGGTGCTAGTTGCTGTTCTAAGAATTCCATCAAAATGGCCCATTTCTCATAGGATGTATATTCTAATGGGGGAGATACATGTAAGAATAGCCATGTGAATATATACATTTTCAGGTGGTGCTAAGGGCTATAAAGAAAAATAAAGCAGGGCCAGGGGATACAGAGTGAGGAGAAAGTGCCATTTTAGGGCAGAGGGTCAGCAATGGCCTAAGTGAATAGGCAACAGCTGAGTAGAGCCCTGAGGAAAGGAGTATATCATGCAGTGGTCTGAGGAAGAGCATTTCTGACAGCAAGAGCAAAGGCCCTGAGGTAGGAGTTAAAGGGCTAGTCAGGATGGACTGGGCTGAGCTGGGGTTGGTAAGAGATGAGGTCAGAGGGGAGCAGGAAGGTCAGGAAGGGCCTGAGAGACAAGCTAAGGATCTTAGGATTGATTGGAGAGTTTTAGGGGGTTCTGAGCAGAGCACTGGTATTATCTGACTTCAGATTTTAATAGGGTATCTGGCTGTATAAGAGATAGGAATGGAGGCCCTGTGAGGGCTGTGGGACAGTCTGAGATAGAGGACCAGGAAAACAGCAGCAGCCACACAAGAAGGGGTTGCTTTAGGGGTTCATCCCAAAGGCCGTGCCAGTAGGATTTGCTTCAGGGTCAGATCTAGCCTAGGTATAGCATAAAGGTCTAATAGTGATTCAGGCACAGCTGGGTCCATGAGTTCAAATAACAAAACTAGGACTCTGTCTTTCTGTAGCTCTTGGCTCTGCTTTCTTCTGTACTGTCTTCATTTTCAGGTGGGCTCTTCCATATGGTGGTAAAGATGGCCACCAGCACCTCATGGCCCACTTGTGGAACCTCTCTCAGAAGAGCAAGGAAGCTTTTCATTCCAGACGTCTTCAATAAGTGTCCCTCTCTTGGCTCATTGGTCTGAACAGTGTCATGTACTCATGGCTGAACCAATGAGAATAGCCGGGGGATGGAGCTACATGGAGTGTCTGGGCCTGAACCACATGTTCTATTCCTGGAGTACTGGGCCGGGTTGGCTTCCATTCAGCACCTGGGGAGATGCAGATAATGGAAAGAAAATCAAAAGTGATCATTGAGAGAAGGGGACTGGATGTGGCTGACCGTCAGGGTCCACTGCTTTCAGGGAGCATTTAACAAGGGCATCCAGTGCAAAAGGAAAGGGGTACACATCAACAATGCAAGTCAGTGAACTATCACAGATGGAGACTGAGGAAGAAGGGAGGCAGGAGATATTTCTAGAATAGTTTAGACAACGATGCTACTAGAAATGGGGACCATGGGATCTGAAGCACGTTTCTGTTGCAAAGGGGTGAGGTGACGAGTTAGAGGGGGAGATGGGAGAGAGGGACCCATAAATGGCTAACCACAAGTCAAGGCAGAATGAAATTGATGTTAAATAAGAATAAGCAAAATACACAGGAGAAGCTCTAATTGTGTTGCCTGCGGGTCAGAGATGGAGACTTGGACAATAGACAGGTAGACCTTTGGATCTGATTCTCAGCAGCCCAGGAGTGGAGTTTCACTGTCATTGGTAATGAGCACTTAATTATCTTCGGCCATGACCCCGTGAGGTATGAAGCATCATTTTGGTTTTTATCTTCACCATCAGTTTGTGTACCAGAGCTGCTAATAGGGAGCCCATCTGACTGTGCAGTCTCCCTCTTCCTTCTTGCCCCAGGCACAACCTTCTGTTCAAGCAGGGAGACAGCCAGGGGAAAAATCACCTGCCATTGAGGGGCAAAGAGCGCTTGGTTTGACTGTGGAGGGAGGACTGGAGAAAGCTGGATGGTTTTCAGGGAAGACGTGTCTGGCCAAGGGGGGAGTCCCCCCCCCCCATAATTAAAGACCAGCCCAGCACTTCTTCTAAAGGAGAAACAAAATGCAATCAGTAAGACTTCCCCAAAGACTGCTGAAAAGCTCGGGAGAAAGAAATACTCTCCTGTCTGTGGAGAAAAAGAAAGAGAATTAAACAAGAATATGCCGCATCAGTTAAAGCTTCCCGGGAAAAGATAAGAGTGGCGAAAAAAATCAGAATTGGATCACACCAGCCAAAGCAATTAAGGAGAATAAGATGTGCTTTTACAAATATCAGGGGAAAGGAGATTATAGAGAGGAAATAAGACTTAATAAATGCAGAGGACCATGAAATTAATGATGACCACAAACGGCTGAAATACCCAATTCATTCTTTGTTAGCCTTTAACTAGGAAAACAAAGAAAAGAAATGGAGCAATTACAAAGTGAGGACAACTTGAGGAAAGAGCAGGGTAGATGCTGGCAGGGAGGAGGGGTCTACCCCTGTTCTTCTGAAACTTCATGGGCACCTTCCTGCGACCCGCTACTCGGGCATGGGGCTCACGGAGCTGTCCAACCCTGCACTCACACCGGGCTGCCCAGTGTGATGCCCCGTTTCCTGAGTTTCCTGAATTGACAGAGCTGAGCAAAGAAAGGAGAGGGAGGAGAGGGAGCTGGGAAGGACAGAGCCAGGCCAGGGACCCCTTGGCCATGGTGAGTCTGGAACCATGGGCATGGCCCCAAGCTAAACCACAGGGAGCTCACCTGGTCCTCAGCATGGCCCTCCCTGCCATCTTTCGCCATCCCCCTCTCTCCCTCTCCTCCGGAGCTGACCATTCCATGGCCAGTGCGCAGCTGTTGGCTTATTCCCTGTGAAGGGCTCACCCACAAGGCTGCCATGTTTTTGAGAAATTGGAGGAACTGCAGAGAGGCCGGAGTGTGCTAAGCAAACCAGAGTGTCTTGTCCTTTTTTGCTCTAGTGAGGAGATCACGTTGATTTGTAGGGCTTGCTGCCAGAAGTCCTGACTGATACAGCTGGGTACGGTGACAGGCTCTGGGGATAAAGGTGTGAGGATAAGGGTGTTGCTCTCAAAGAGCTCACAGCCCAGTAAGGGCAGCATCACAGAAGCAGAGCTTTGCAGATGACGTGATAGATGCCGTAACAGCGGACGTATGGACAAGGTGTCCCAACAGCTCAGAGGATGAGGAAGCCAGTCTGCTAGGGGAGGCTAGTGAAGGCTTCTAAGAGTCTCCTGCGCTTGCTTCTGCTGAAGGACTAGGATTTTGACAAGGGGCAGAGGAGCACATTTCAGACAGCAGAATCCCCTGGGCCAAGGCCAAGAGGCACCAACAGTGTGTGTCATCCAGTACATAAGTCATTACCTTTCCTTTCTAAGTCTTTCCAGTGTCTCCACCCCCTGAAGCCTCGTATTCTTTTATTTATTTTTTTTTAAGATTTTATTTATTTATTTCACAGAGGGAGAGAGATCACAAGGAGGCGGAGAGGCAGGCAGAGAGAGGGGGGGAAGCAGGCTCCCCGCTGAGCAGGGAGCCCGATGCGGGCCTCGATCCCAGGACCCTGAGATCATGACCTGAGCCGAAAGCAGAGGCTTTAACCCACTGAGCCACCCAGGCGCCCTCGTATTCTTTTATAAGTCAGATGTTCCTTGCTAGAGAGAGAATTTTAGGAATAGATTGAACTGTTGGCTAAACTCAAGTGTTAGGGACCCTCTCACTTCCCTTACTTGCCTTACAGAGAAGACTGAAATGTGAGGACAAGGCTTAAGCAAGCAATTTCCCTTCTGACTTGGTAGTTACAGAGGCTTGGGGGTGGTGGGGGAGGAGACCAAGGGCTGGAGTGCCATATTGATGACCACCTCCTGTGTCTAGATGGCTCTTAAGGCTCTGAGAACCACTGGAAAGACAGAGTAGCTCACACAGCTTCTGTTCATTCATTCATTCAGGGGGTTCCATGCCAAGCACACAGGCGTGGCTCCCACCAGCCCGGAGAGGAAGTCATCACAGAAACAGAGGGATACCTGTGAACCGGAGAAGTTTTAGGGAGGAGTGATGTGGGCACTGGGCCTGTCCCTGGGACATGATCTGGTCAGGAAGGTAAGGGAGGCCTCCCTGAGGAAGCACCACCGACCTGGGATGGGAAGGACCAGTGAGACTTTACTGGGCCAACAAGGTGGAAGAGCATTTGCCCAAGGCGGAGACAAGAACAGGGACAAAGGCCCCCATCTGTGGGGAGGACTCACGGGTAAAAGAAGGTCAGTGTGCGTGGGTTGAGAGGACAAGGGTTGGGATGGGGACATGAAGTCAGACAGAAACTGGGGAAGCACCCAGATGCCTGGACAGGTAAGGCTGAGGCCAAGGTTCTTCATCCCAGCAGCGGCATGAGCAGTGGGGAGACAGAGGGGCCCAGATCTGCATCAACACATTATAGGGAGCCCCTGTGGCCAGGGTGCACGTTCCCATGACAGATGGGGGAGGGACTTGGAGAGCACAGAGGTCGTGAAGATGGATGGGAAGTGGGCAGGACATGGTGATGGACTGAATATAGTGGGGTGGGGTGGAGGTACAGAGAGGGTCACGAGTCTGGAGGGGACTGGTGCCATTAACCAAGACGGGGACCCTTGGAACGGACGCATGGCCTCACTCAGCCTGGACTGCCCTTGCTCTTGCACGTGGACCTGCCCGGGGACCGTATGGAGGTCGTAGTGCTGTCCCCATCACCTGTACTGGGCTCCAGACATCTACATGGATCATCCACAGCTCACATTGCCTCCTGCCTCCCCAGTGGAGGGAAGGCCGCACCATGAGATGACAGTAAGACCTTGATGTTGCAACTGTTACTGTCATTCTACATTGCTTTTGCCAACTGCCTTTCTCCCCCCCTCCCTTTGGTGGAAAGGGAAGAGGCTAATGATGAAGACAAAAGACCTAAAAAGGAGCTATTGACTTGGTAAAACATACTGAAGAGTTACAGGATCAATCAATCATACAGTGTTGGAATTGAAAGGAAACTTAGTTAAAAAAAAAAAAAAGAAAGAAAATCTCTTCCAAAGCAACTTTGACAGCTGTTAAAACACCCCCTGCTTCAGTGTTTCCAATCCCTGGGAGCAAACTGTCTCAAAAAGCAGCCGGTTCCATTGTCAGAGGGGTCTGATAGCAGGAGATAGACTTTTCTCGTATTGAGTCAGAATTGATCTCTGAGCAACCTCCACCCAGCTGTCTTGGTGCCATTCTCTGGAGGCAGAGCAGGTCAACGTCCCTTTTAAAACGTGGTGCCCAGCAAGCGACACGAGACTCCAAATGTGGTCTGATTCATTTCTAAGCCCTGTGGGGAATTTAGAGGGGAAAAAAAATAGAGACACCGAGTTAACCAGCTATAAAAAGTGACAGTCACAGAAAGGCCCATGAGTGGAACCTTAGAATCCTAAACTAAAGGGAGCCTTTGAAAATCCCCAGCTAGCCCCTTCCCCTGAAGAGAAAGAGGAAAAGTCACACATAAACCTGCCCAACCCAGAGAAGCTGACCTATTTTTTAAGATCTCGAAAAGCAAGAGCTCCATGGCTGTTTACTGCAGAGGGATTTCTTACCAATCCATCACTGTAAAATATTTTCAAATCGGTGTTTTCTAGTAGACTAATTTGTTTTTACGTTTTCCCTCTCTCTTGCTATTATCTCTCCTACCACATAAATTGTCTTCCTAATGAAGCCGCTTATTGTATCATGTTGCGGGAGAGCATGTGTTTCTGCTCCTGTGTGTTTCAGTTTCTACTGCATTAATTAACCACACTTCCTCTATTATTTCCCTCTTTTTTGTATGGGACCCATGCTATTTATCCTTATATTGTTGCATAATGCTTTGGGCGACGGATGTGTTCTCAGAATCGTGTGCAAATCTAATCTTTGCAAATTGAGTCTCTTCGGTTGAGAAGTGCCTTCCAAATGCATTTCGAGTGCTCTGTTGTTTCAAGGAGCTCCGTGGGAGGCGGCGGGGCAGGACCGGGAAACACAGTGCCTTTGGAGCCAGACATCTTGATCCACCTCTTAACAAACAGCCACCTTGACTGATGTGCCACCTTGTCTGAGCCTTGGTTTCTAATCTGTGAGATGGGCATAATCGTTCCACCTTAAAATGTTGTAGAAAAGAAATCAGCAAAGCGAAAGTCCTGGAACCCTAGGAAACAGATGTGTCTTCCTCTCTTCAAAGTGAAGAATCCATTTTTAAAGTGAATCGTCTTTCAAAAGTTTACTTTGCTCCTCCGGATTTTCTGATCACTCATTCTTCAAGCAGGATACAAGCACATATCAGTTTCGCTCTCTGACTTTGGAAGCTTCCTACTAAACGTCTTCTTGGGTTCCCCATTCCTGTGCTCCACCTTGCTCTGGGCATACTCCTCATCTGGTCCAGAACAGAGGTTCACATCTGCGGTGCTTCGGGCTGCCTTTCCACGTTCCTGCTTTCATCCACCACATGTGGGTTCTCGAAACTGGGGTCACATTCCTGTCTTTCTCACTCATACGTCTCTTCTGAATATCTTCACCTGCCCATTTCTATGGTACCTGGGTCTTTGTGGCTCTCCCAGAGCTCTTCTCCAGAAAGGTAGAATTCTGCACACACTCACATCAACCTCCCTCCTGCCTGACTTTGAGCCAAGCAAGTGCAAGAGTGAATGGCTAGTGGCCCGCACTGAGAAGTTCTTTGGGATTCCATTTGTCATCTGTAAAACGAGGAAATACAATGATATCAGTGGTTTCCAGGCTTGAGTTCCCAGTCCTTAAAGACTCACTAGTGGGGAAAATGTAGAGGTAGAGTCAACAAGACTCAGTGTTTTTAAAAGCTCAAAAGAAAGTACAGAGTTGAGGCTGCACAGGCTAATGTAAATAGTGTCTCTGTATCTGCCTGGAACCGTGGCAGTTCTGTGTGGTATCACAGGTAAAATCATGTCGCTCAGCATGTCCATCAGTGAGGATTCTTGGTTGCAAAGAAGAGAAACCAAGTCTGATTGACTTGGGCAAAAAACAAGCTCATTGGAACGACATCAGTTGGCTCCAAAAGAAAAAAAAGCAGGAGGGCCGCGAGGCTCTGGAAATGGGCAGTTAGCAGGGAAAGCTGAGTGATGGGGCACTCAGCCGGGGTCACCCCACAGCAGCATCCCGGGGATAGTGCCGCTGGACCTAGACCCTGAGCCCCTGGAACCAGCTCTCTAGGGCACAGGGTGTTGCTGCCCCGAGGAATGAATTCCAAACCATGGCTGCTGCTCTGGGTCCCTCACCCTGGATGCAAAGTTCCACGTCAGACCGACCAGTTGGCTCATCTTCGGCTTTCTGTGTGCATGTCCAGCTCGTGACAGGGACAGCAAGTGTCAGGTCCTCAGAAACACTATTGTGTTAGGAGAATTCCCCAAACAGAGAAAAAGAATCAGCAGCTGGACAGCCTCCCGCATGACAAATGTCCATTATGGTTGTTAAATGTTTCTCATGATGAGTCAGCCAATTATGACTGAATTGGTGGTGGAGGAGGAGAGCTTATTTTGAAACATAGGATCGATAGAAGAAAAAAAATGGCAAACAGGCTTGATGATTTAAAAAAAAAAAAGATTGGACAGAATGTATGATTTCTAATGCTGTAGGGGGTTTAGGTGCCCCCTGCAGGCGGAATAAGGAAACAAGGACTGAATTGATCTCAAGCTCTTTCATTAAATGTATGCCACAGAAACCTGGACTTGCAGAATTAATCACTGCTCAGGAATAATTAGTCACAGCTGACATTAGGTTCTGCCACATATAAGAAAATAAAAGGAATAATGGCATAAACATGATACAAAGTTTTTTTGTATATAAGAGAGAAACCTGGAGGTGAGTGGTCCAAAGCTGGTGTGCTGATTTTACAGTATACACGAACCCAGGCTTCTTCTGTTTGTGCTTCATCTTTAGTCTTCAGGGTTTTCATCCACAAGGATAGCTCCTTAAGGCTGCTGGAGCTCCAGCCATCATGCCTGCATTTCAGATAGGAAGTAGGAGGAATGGTGAACAGACAAAAGACAAGAGGGCATATACAAACTGATGCCTCTAGACGCTTCCTGAAAGTCACAGTTAATGTGTCTGCTTACACCTTATTGACTACCCCTAACTGCAGGACAGCCTGGGAAACAGCTGGTCACACCGCCACCCAAAGACTGAGTGAGCAACTAGCAATCTTTGCCCCTTAAAGATGACCAGAGGGAGTCAAAGGTCTTGTTTGTGGCTTCTGGCTCTCCTTCTGTCTCCCTTCATTTCTCTCCCTAGTCAAATTTATGTGGAATCATGTGAAACCAGCACAGAGGCCTTAGGAGCAACCTTTCTGAAACATCTAGAATGTGGGTATGGGTCCTGTGAGAAGCCTTCCAGAGAATAACAAACACAATAAGCAGGCACTGGGTATTTACCTTCTGGCAGGCCCTGTTCGAAGTGCTGTATCTCCACCTCCTCACCTCATTCTCAGAGCTGCTCCATAAACAGGCACAATCATAGCCAGCCTGCAAATGAAGAAGCCAAGGATAAGTGGCAGTAAGTATCTGGCCTGGTCACCATTAGAAAGTGGGAAGCCTGGGCATTGAAACCTGGGGTTGGACTCCTGAGCCGACGTTCCTGACCAACACACCACAGCTTGCTGTCCCTTTCAGTGCCCACTGGCCACCAGTACTCATGTACATTTAGATACAGGGTCATTATAATAGAATGTGGGATTTTTTTTGGTAAATGTTTATCTACTTGAGAAAGAGAGACCATGAGCAGGGAGGAGGGGCAGAGGGAGAGAGAGAGAAACCTAAGCAACCATCCCACTGAGCCGGGAGCCCGACGCAACGCTCGATCCCAGAATCCCACGGATCATGACCTGAGCGGAAGGCAGATGCTTAACTGACTGAGCCCCCTGGGCACCCCTAGAATGTGGTTTGATGGCCCAGTGGCACTAACTGCATTTCAAGTGCTTAGTAGCCACACGTGAGGGGTAGTGTCCGTCCTACTGAATGGTGAAGATACACGACATTTGCAACTCCACAGAAAGTTCTGTCGGACAAGCCTGGGCCATAGGATTGGATTATTTCTGGCTTCCATTCCTCATCATAAATGAAGCGAGGAGATATTCTCTTCCTTCCTGCAGCCTCCAGTGCCTCTGTCTTGTCACCCTATACAACTGGCCGTGAAAAGAAGCAGAAGGAATTCTGAGAAAGAGAATATGCAGAAAGTTGGAAAAGCGGCAGCGTGCAATGTTTCTGCTGCTTCTGGCCTGGAACGTTGGGGGCCCAGCTGGCTCGGCTCACGGGGTGCCTGCTAGACTGGCAGGAGTGCCTGAGCACCACGCTGCAGCTCCCTGGTCTTTCCATTTCTCTCTTTAGCTTTTATTCCCTCCTTCTCCTGTTTCAACTTTTAAAGAAGGTTGCAGAGCTCTCGGCTGCTGCGAAGAGTGTTCAGAGCACATTTGCATCTTTTCTTAGTTGCTGCCTTAATTACACATAATAAAGGTATTTAGTTATAGAAGAATAGCTGATGAGCCTGAACTATAATAAAAAGGGCTTGCCGAAAGCCATTTCCTTTGTCAAGAGAGAACTTGCTCAAAGGCAGTGGGAAGCCGTGATTCATTCTTACACCACAAGCGTTACTACGAGAAATTCAGTTCCCGGGGAGTGGCTGTCGCCCAGACTTTCAGCAGTGACACAGCCCTCAGTCACGTTCTGCGCCCGCCACCACTGCCTCGACCAGGGACCGGGGATGGAAGACGGGACAAGCCCGGCGCTGTGTGACCGGTGCTGCGGGGTCCGCAAATGTGGCCGGCAGACCGCCTTTGGTAAATAAAGCTGTATTGGCACATGGCCGTGCTCATTCATTTACATACTGTTGACGGCTGCTTTCACCCAACAGCGGCACGGCTGAGTAGTTGCAGCCTACGCCACGTGGCCCGTGGCCGGTAAAGCCTGAAATACTGTCTGAACCTTTCCCCGGCCCCTGGCTTCTTCAGAAGGCAAGAGTGGGAGTCCACGAGATGTCGTGGTCCTATCCCATTTGGAGCTCTCTCTGGGAGGGTCTGCACCCCCCCCCTGCCCTCCCACCTGGTCCAGGACAGCATCACCTCGCCCCTGCAGGGCTGCTCTAGACACTTCCAGACATTTCTGCCTACCTATGCCCCCCACGCCCACCCTGGCCTCGGAAGTCTAGTCTCTACTCTGCGGCCAGAGCACCCCTTTGAGATAAGCCATCTCATGCCACTGCCTTGCTCCAAACCCTGCGAGGGCTCCCATTTCATGGAGGATGAAACCCAAAGTCCTCGAAGGGACCTGCAGGGCCCAACATGGTCTGCTTACCACCCATCCTGTTACCTCCCTGACCTGTTCACTTTACCTGGCTCCCTCTGCCCCAGTCACAGCAGCCTCCTGTCTTCGCCTCAAACCGCCAGGCGCTATCCCCTGTCGTGGGCAGAGGTGGCCAGCTGCCCCCCCCCAAGTATGCCCATCCACAGTGTGGCCTTGCTGCTGGTAGGCAGCAGCCAGCCAGGCCCCTGGCGTTCAGGGGGAGCCCCCACGCTCGTTCCCACCCATGGCACGGAACATGAAGTGCAGGAAGCAGGGTTCATCACTTCCACTGGGGGGCACACATCTGAGGGACCGGTTGTGCCTTCTCTACTCCCCATCTACCCACTTCATTGAGAGGTCTTTGAGGCCCTTGGAAATGGGAAAACCATAGGATAGAAGGTGTGGGAGTCTCTGGAGCCAAAGGAAGGACCCATCAGCCAGCTGCACAGCGAGCAAGAGATGAACATTTATCAGGCCAGATTTCCACCGCGATGTTTTTTTTTTTTAATTTTATTTTTATTCTTTGCCCACGCGATGTTTTGAGATTTGTTCACCATCACAGTTAGCATTACCCTAACAGACTCCCTTTGCATTTGCTGTTCCCTTTGCCCAGAATGCTGTTCCCCAAATATCTGCGTGAGTTTTCACTTACTTCCACTCTCTCTTCAAATGCTGTCTCCTTTGAGAGGCTTTCTCAGACGTCCCTAAGGAAGAGAGCAGATCACCTACTACTCCAGCTCTACTGCCCGGTACTGCTTTAGTTTTCTTCATAACACACATATCCCCTGACATGGTCTTTATTTGCTAGCTTGTCCTTCGGTGCCTGAGTTGTCTGCCATCCTTCTTACTGCCCTGGAATGGGGGTTCCCACACACTCAGCACAGTGTCTGCCAAGTTTAAATGAAGGAATGAAGGAATGAATGGACAGATGAACAATTTCAAGGGTCTTTAAGTATCGTTTGATAGCATAGGCACTGTGGACACCAGACGTGTGGAGCCCCTGCTCTCCCGGGGGTGTGGGCCACAGGATCAGCGCTCAGTGAGAACTGCTCTGCTCTGTCTCAGGGAGCTAGGGCTGCTCGGAATCTCAGGGGCCGGGTCTCAGAATTTGTTCGAGGGGCCCGGGGAAGCGTGCCAAAGGAGGCAACACCCAGGAGGAACTGGCTGTGAGAAAAAGCCAAGAGAGGTGTTCCTGGCCTTGGGGAGACCAGGAGACGTGCCACGGCCTGGTGGGTTTGCAGAACCCTGAGCCGCTTGATATGGTGTGAACTCGGGGGCAGGTGGGAAGTGGGGTAGGGGAGGGCAGAGAGGCCCGTGGGG
Source organism: Ailurus styani (assembly GCA_002007465.1). NCBI lineage: Eukaryota > Metazoa > Chordata > Mammalia > Carnivora > Ailuridae > Ailurus > Ailurus styani. Next base: position 513,120 of record LNAC01000598.1, read on the forward strand.
CCTGATCATGAACAGACTTGCTTGTTGCGCTGAGCCGCTTCAACTGTATCCTGAAAGCGATGGGAACCAGGGGGGAGAGGGGGAAGCCAGGGAATGGCATAATCAGGGGTGCGTTTTACGAGGCTCTTTCTGGCAGCAGCCAGTAGATGGGGTTGGCATGGGCGTGAGATGAGTGGACCAGGGAGGCGAATATACCGAGACGTCCTGGGGGCAGTCGAGGACCTCAGCACCTCACTGTTGGAAAACAGCACAACCGCTAGAGGAGGGTCTAGCTCTAGTGGGGGAGTGGGGGCGCCTGGGACACTCTTTTCCACTTTCTTCCTGCCTGTGCCAGGTGAGGAGGTGGGAGCCAGTTGGGTCTAGTTTCATAAAACCATGGGATCCAGGAGAAGGAAATGGTTTCAAAAAGCAGACCTCTGAGGGGTCCCTGGGTGGCTCAGTTGGTCAGGCATCCAGCTCTTGATCTCAGCTCAGGTCTTGATCTCAGGGTGTAAGTTCAAGCCCCATCTTGGACTCTACGCTGGGCGTGGGGGGTCTATGTAAAAAAAGAAAAAAAATGGATCTCTGAATCCTTATTGAGCTCTGCATTTACCTTCTCTCGCTATCCAGCAGGGACCCTATGGGGACAGGGGATCCTGATGTGTCACTGCCACCAACCAGTGCCTGTGAATGCACCAGGGCCTGGGGCCACCACTGAAGGGAGGACATCTGGGAGGCCCAAGCATCAGGTCCGTCATGTTGTAACTTACATGTTTAGGGTCCCAGCGCCTGATGGGTACCCAGAGAGGGGACATGTAGGATGTACAAACCATGCTGCTGCATTTCAGATGAGTGTGGTTGACATTCTCTGGTCAGGCAAGGCCCAAGGAATACAGGAGATGTTGGTGATGGGTAGCCGTAGCCACCCAGATGTCAGCAGTGGGCATTCCCAGACTCTGGGCAGCTTCCACATGCAGGCATCCCCACAGCAGCAGAAATCAGGACCCCTTCATGTCCAACATGCCCCAAGCTCCCCCACCCATAGAGCACTTGTGGAGGATTCTGGAGGGATGGGGTAACTGGGCGATGGGCATGAAAGAGGGCATGTGATGGAGTGAGCACTGGGTGTTATAGGCAACCAATGAATCGCTGGTCTCCACCTCTGAAACTAATGACACACTATGTGTTAGTTAAATTGAACTGAAGTTAAAAAAAGAAAGAAAGAAAACTGCAAAAAAATAAAAATTAAAAATACCAAAGTAGGCAGGTGGTGAGTAGTTTCCACGAAGAGGGGGGTGGCATCCTTTACCTCCAGCCACTCGTTGCCATGGTGCTGGGAGCCCGTGTCATCAATCTTCTGACTCTTCGAGAGCAGTGGAAGAGCCAGATTCTTATGGGATTCTATCGGTCAATTTCTCTAGGTTAGGGCTATAGTTACAAACAGCCCCAAATGTCAGGGGTTTATGCCAAGAAAGGCTCATTTCTGTTCCTGTTGCATCTGGGCAGGGATGGCTCTGCTCAGAGTGGTTTTCCCTTCCCAGGGTCCAGGCTGAAGAGCAGCCCCATCCTGCTTGTGTGAGCTTGTGGCAAAGGGAAGAGAGGGCTTGCAGACCCACGCGGGGCCACTTCAAGCCACAGCTCCCCCGTGGCATGGGTCACTGGTGTCCGCACTCCATCAGCCAAAGCAGGTGCCCTGGCCAAGCCTGAGCTAGGGGAGAAGCCCGAAGGCCCGCTTCTCTGCCTTTCATGAGGAGACACTGTTCCTCTGGTGGCCACCGGCAGGTGGGCGGGGGGCGGGGAGGGTGGGCAGGGGACAACGGGGGCAAGAATATGACCTGCCATGCTCCCTCTTTTTTAAATGTTGGCAACTGAATCAAAAGCATCATTGGGGCACCTGGGTGGCTCAGTGGGTTAAAGCCTCTGCCTTCAGCTCAGGTCATGATCTCAAGATCCTGGGATTGAGCCCCACATTGGGTTCCCTGCTCGGCGGGGAGCCTGCTTCCCCCTCTCTCTCTTCCTGCTTCTCCGCCTACTTGTGATCTTTCTGTGTCAAATAAATAAATAAAATCTTAAAAAAAAAAGCATCATAAATGCTGGGCAGAACCAAAGAAAACACAGGGCACCCTGGGCTGCCGGTGTACAACCTCTGATTTATAGGGTCAGAGGTGCAGTGAATAATCTTGCTCTCTTCCTGAAAGCAGGAACCTGAAACAGACCCCTGTCTCAGAATCCCCTGAGCTCAACAGTCCTCTCAAAAAGCAAAAAAAATGGTTACCAGGCCTTCGCATTATGGGTGAATCTACATGGGCTTCTAGAACTTACTCCTTCCTTTTATAAGTGCTCATAAATTCCCTTTCAACAGCTGGTTCGTGAATATTACCCAGAAACTAGGTTGCTTGTCGTTCTGTGATTTTCAGAGTTCACCCTCTTGCGCTGTGTGCACTCAGGACCTAGTGGGTCTAGTCTTATGACACCAGATTCAAACCCAAAGTCCCTTGAAGATTATTTTTGGCAGAACTCAACAATGACATTTGCAAGATGTCTGGGCATCCAAGGCTTAAAAGAGTTTCAGGCCAAGCAACTTGACACCATTTCCAATAGTAAGAAGCTCTTTTAAATTCCCTTTGCTATTTCTTTGTGATGGGTGTGTCCTGGATAAGGCTGACCCCTGCCTTGTTCTTTGAGAATCCTGCGTATGGATAGCATCTGAGGAAATTGCCATTCACACCTGTATCTACCTTTGTCTAGAAAGGTAGTGGGTTGAATCCATCCGGACAATCAACACATTGGTCACACTTTGTGAGTCATTTTGTTACATACACAACACACACACAAAGCAAGTGTCTCATGTGTGCTCTTTGGAACAATTAAAGTCATTATTAGCCTGGATGATGATTTTTAGGTTTGGGTGATAAATGTTTTGTTTTGGTGGTGTCTGTTTTTGTACACGCTGAAGTCTGAGTTCGGTCTCTGGGATCTTGGTTTCAGAGAAGGGGAGAAATATTTCTCAACTTTGTGCAGATGCTGGGAATTAGAGTGTTTGCTCATTCTTGCAGAATGAAGAGTATTTTTTGCCTGAGCAATTGTTGGCGGGAGCTGAGGGCCCAGAAGACTGTCAGGGAGGTCCAGGCAGAGCGTTTACCTCTCCTGGAAGAGAGACTGTAAAGAAAACGAAGGAGGCTCAGAACAGCATAATTGGGGCAGATAGTTCCTGTCCTCCCCATGGCATGACTGAAAGCCCTCTGGATTACTGTGTTCTGGACTGTTCTACGGGTCACCACAGGACAAGATTGCAAACCTGGGATGAGGGCTGGTTTCCTGGAGGAAAAGATGCCCATCTCCAGTCACCCAAGAGCAGGGACTGGGACAGGGTATGAGCTCGGGGAGGCAGGCCCTAGAGCCCCTTGCCCTTTCCCCACTTTGCGGGGGGCAGGGCTGGATTCTAGGCGGAGCTGGCCTGACTCCAGCAGGCTTGCAAACAGGCAGCTCTGTTGGCTCCTGCCACGCATGGGCACGACGGGTGCCCTGTCAGAAGACTGCGGCTTGTCCGTGGAACCCCAGAGCCTGCCCGAGGGGTAACACGGGGCCACATGTCCAAGAACAGGGCTGTGGCCACTTGGGTGCCGGGCAGCCCCCGCTGGGAGAAAGGCAGGCCTGCCTTATCTTTCTTTTTTCTTCTTTTTGGTTATTTTGCCTCTTTTTATTTGTCCTTCTCAATATATAAAAATGTGTGATCCGTTTTACAGGATTTTGATAATCCTGTAATCATTTCATCACCAACATCGCCGTCATATCATTTTCATAAGAACATTACATATAACAAGGATAAAAGCCATGTCAAGTTTCTGGGGCCTCAAAATATGTCTATTTCTTCACCCATCTGGAGAAGGTGTGTCAAATATAATTCCCCGCACGGCTCACAGGGAAAAATTCTCCATTGTTTTAAGAGGGAGACCCACCCTAATCGTTCCATGTTTTCATTTAGCTGTCACTCAGCACTTTCTTCTGCTTCTTTTTTTTTCTTTTTTAAGAGAGCACATGAGTGGAAAGGGGAGAAGGGCAGAGGGAGAGGGAGAGAGAGAGGGAGAATCTTGCCGGCTCCACATTCAGCATGGAGCCTACATGGGGCTCCATCTCATGACCCTGAGATCATGACCTGAGCTGAAATCAAGAGTCGGCTGCTTAATCAGCTATGTCACTCAGGACGTTCTAAAAGGGTAATTGGCAGCTTCAGGACACTATTTTTAAAATTAAAAAAAAATTTTTTAGCATTGTTAGTACGTCTTTCACTTTATTTTTTTTTTAATTTTTAAAAGATTTTAAATCCAGTATAGTTAACATAGTGTTTTATGTTTCAGGTGTACAATGGAGTGAGTCAGCACTTCTGTACCTCACCTGGTGCTCATCACAAGGGCCCGCCTCAATCCCCATCACCTGTTTTACCCATTCCCTCCCCACCCCACCTGCCCTCTGGTGACCATCAGTGTGTTCTCTGGAGTTAAGAGTTTTCTTTTGTTTCACCCTATATTCTTTATTTTGTTTCTTAAATTCCACATGAGTGAAAGCGTATGGTATTTGTCTTTCTCTGACTCATTTCGCTTAGCGTTATACTCTCTAGATACATCCATGTCATTGCAAATGGCAAGATTCCATTCTTTTTTATGACTGAGTAATATTCCATCATATACATCTACCACATCTTCTTTATTCATTCATCAGTCAATGGACACTTGGGCTGTTCCATAATTTGGCTATTATGAATAATGCTGCAATAAATATAGGGATGCATATATCTTTTTAAATTAAGGTTTTCAAAAGATATGTGAAAGATATATTATATATATTATACATATAATATATATATTATTAATACTAGAGTTTACTGGATCATATGGTGGTTCTATTTTTAATTTTCTGAGGTACCTCCATACTGTTTTCCAGAGTGGCTGCTCCAGTTTTCATTCCCACCAGCAGTGCACGAGGGCTCCTTTTTCTCCACATCCTTGCCAGCAGTTGTTGTTTCTTTCATTTTTGATTTTAGTAATTCTGACAGGTGTGAGGTGATAGCTCATTGTGGTTTTGATTTGCATTTCACTGATGATGAGTGATGTTGAGCATCTTTTCATGTGTCAGTTGGCCATCCATATTTCTTCTTTGGAGAAACGCATGTTCGTGTCTTCTGCCCATTTTTAAATTGGATTATTTGAGGGGTTTTAGTGTTGAGTTATATAATCTCTTTATATATTTTGGAGACTAATGCTTTCTTGGACATGTCATTTGTAAATACCTTCTCCTATTCAATAGCTTGTCTTTCAGTTTTGTTGATTCTTTCCTTTGCTGTACAGAAGATTTTCATTTTGATGTAGTCTCAATAGTTTATTTTTGCTTTTGTTTCTCTTGCCTCAGGAGACCTATAGGCAAATGTTGCTGCGGCCAATGTCAGAGAAATTACTGTCTGTATTTTCCTCTAGGACTTTTATGGTTATAGATCTCACATTTAAATCCTTAATCCATTTTGAGTTTACTTTTGTTTATGGTGTAAGAAAGGGGTCCAGTTTCATTCTTTTGCATATTGCTGTCCAGTTCTCCCAACACCATTTGTTGAAGAGACCGTCTTTTTCCCATTGGATGTTCTTTCCAGCTTTGTCAAAGATTAATTGACCATATAATTGTGGGCTCATGTCTGGGTTTTCTTTTCTGTTCCATTGATCTATGTGTCTATTTTTGTACCAGTACCATACTGTTTTGATGACTAGAGCTTTGTAATATAGCTTGAAGTCTGGAATTGTGACGTCTCCAGGTTTTTGTTTTTATTTTGCAAGATTGCTTTAGCTATCCATGGTTTTTTGTGGGTCCATATAAGTTTTTAGGATTGTTTGTTCTAGTTCTGTGAAAAATGCTATTGGTATTTTGATAGGGATGGCATTACATCTTTAGATTACTTTGGGTGGCATACACATTTTTAAAAAATATTTTATTTATTTATTTGAGAGAGAAAGAGAGGGAGGGAGCATGAGAGGGGAGAAGGTCAGAGGGAGAAGCAGACTCCCCATGGAGCTGGGAGCCCAATGTGGGACTCGATCCCAGGACTCCGGGATCATGACCTGAACCAAAGGCAGTCGCTTAACCAACTAAGCCACCCAGGTGGCCCAGGTGGCATACACATTTTAACAGTATTTGCTCTTCCAATCCATGAGCATCCAGTGTCTTTCTGTTTGTGTTGTCTTCAATTTCTCTCATCAATGTTTCATAGTTTTCAGAGTACAGGTCTTTCATGTCCTTGGTTCAGTTTATTTCTAGGTATTTTATTATTTTGGTGCAATTGTAAATGGGACTGTTTTCTTAATTTCTCTTTCTGCTGCTTCATTATTACTATATAGAAATGCAGTGGATTTCTGTATATTGGTTTTGTATACTGTGGCCTTACTGAATTTGTTTATCTATTCTAGTAGTTTTCTGTTGGAGTCCTTAAGGGTTTTTTATATACAGTATCATGTCATCTGCAAACAGTGAAAGTTTTACTTCTTCCTAACCAATTTGGATGTCTTTTATTTCTGTTTGTTGTCTGGTTTCCGTGGCTAGGACTTCTAGTAGTATGTTGAATAAAAGTGGTGAGAGTGGACACCCTTTTCTTGTTCCTGACCTTAGGGGAAAGGCTCTCAGTTTTTCATCATTGAGCGTGATGCTAGCTGTGGGGTTTTCATTTATGGTCTTTATTATGTTAAGGTATGTTCCCTTTAAACCTACTTTGTTGAGGGCTTTTATCATGAATGGATGTTGTACAGTGTCAAATGCTTTTTCTGCATCTGTTGAAATGGTCACATGGTTCTTATCCTTTCTCTTGTTGATGTGATGTATCATGTTGATTGATTTGCAAATATTGAACCTCACTTGCATCCCAGGAATAAATCCCACTTGATTGTGGCAGATGATTATTTTAATGTACTGTTGGATTTTGTTTACTAATATTTTGTTGAGAATTTTTGTATCTATGTTCATGAGATATGTTTGGCCAGTAGTTCTCTCTCTCTCTCTTTTTTTTTTTTTTTTTGGTAGTGTCTTTATCTGGTTTTGGTGTCAAGATAATGCTGGCCTCATAGAATGAAATTTGAAGCTTTTCTTCCTCTAAATTTTGGAATAGTTTGAGGAGAACAGCTATTAACTCTTCTTTAAATGTTTTGTAGAATTCACCCATGAAATTGTCTGGTCCTGGTCTTTTGTTTATTGGGAGTTTTGGGATTACTGATACAATTTCATTGCTGATAGTTGTCTGTTCAAATTTTCTATTTCTTCCTGATTCAGTTTTGGGAGGTTATATATTTCTAGGAACTCATCCATTTCTTCTAGTTTGTTCAATTTGTTGGCCTGTAGTTGTTTTTCATAATATTCTCTTGTAATCTTTGTATTTCTATGGTGTCGGTTGTTATTTCTCCTCTTTCATTTCTGATAGGCAGAGACAGAGAGAGGAGGAAGCAGGCTCCCTGCCGAGCAGAGAGCCCAATATGGGCCTCGATCCCAGGACCCTGAGATCATGACCTGAGCCGAAAGCAGAGGCTTTAACCCACTGAGCCACCCAGGCGCCCTCTGATTTTGTTTAAGTCCTTTCTCTTTTTGTTTTGATGAGTCTGGCTAAAAGTTACCAATTTTGTTGATCTTTTCCGATTTTGTTTAAGTCCTTTCTCTTTTTGTTTTGATGAGTCTGGCTAAAAGTTACCAATTTTGTTGATCTTTTCCAAGAACCAGCTCCTCGTTTCATTGATCTATCCTATTGTTTTTTGGTTTCTATTTCATTTGTTTCTTTTTTTTTTTTAAGATTTTATTTTTTGGACAGAGAGAGATAGCAAGAGAAGAAACACAAGCGGGGGAGCAGCAGGCAGAGGGAGAAGCCGGCTCCCCATTAAGCAGGGAGCCTTTTGGGGGACTCAATCCCAAGACCTAAGCAGGCAGACGCTTAATGACTGAGCCACCCAGCCAACCCTGTTTCATTTATTTCTGCTCTAATTTTTATTATTTCCTTCCTCTACTGGTTTGGGGTTTTGTTTGTTCTTCTTTTTCCAGCTCCTTTAGGTATAAGGTTAGATTATTTGAGGTGTTTCTTGCTTCTTGAGGTAGGCTTCTATTGCTATAAACTTCCCTCTTAGAACAGCTTTTGCCACATCCCAAAGGTTTTGGACAGTTATTTTTTTTTTTAAGATTTTATTTATTTATTTGACACAGAGGGAGAGATCACAAGTAGGCAGAGAGGCAGGCAGAGAGACAGGGAGAGGAGGAAGCAGGCTCCCTGCTGAGCAGAGAGCCCAATGCAGGCCTCAATCCTAGGACGCTGAGATCATGACCTGAGCCGAAAGCAGAGGCTTTAACCCACTGAGCCACCCAGGTGCCCGGGACAGTTATGTTTTCATTTTCATTTGTCTCCATTTTTTTTTTTATTTCCTTTTTGATTCCTTGGTTGGCCTATTCATTGTTTTTCGTAGCATGCTNTATGTTTTCATTTTCATTTGTCTCCATTTTTTTTTTATTTCCTTTTTGATTCCTTGGTTGGCCTATTCATTGTTTTTCGTAGCATGCTATTTAGCCTCCATGTATTTGTGCTCTTCTCAGATTTTTCCTTGTGGTTGATTTCTAGTTTCATGGCATTGTGTTCAGAAAAGATGCGTAATATGACTTCAATCTTTTTTACTTTGTTGAGACTTGCTTTGTGGCCTAATATATGATCTATTGTGGAGAATGTTTCATGAAAATAATGTGTAAGGGTGCCTGGGTGGCTCAGTTTGTTAAGTTTCCAACTCTTGATCTAAGCTCAGGTCTTGACTTCAGGGTGGTAAGTTCAAGCCCCATGTTAGGCTCCATGCTTGTTGTGGAGCCTACTTAATATATTCTGTTTTAGGGTGGAATGTCCTGAATATATCTGTTAGATACATCTGGTCCAATGTGTCATTCAAAGCCATTGTTGCCTTATTGATTTTCTGTTTGGGTGATTTATCCATTGATGTAAGTGTGATGTTAAAGTCCCCTACTATTATTGTATTACTATTGACTACTTCCTTTATGTTTATTAACTGCTTTGTGTATTTGGCTGCTCCCATATTGAGTGCATAAATTACATAATTACATAAATTACAATTGTTATATCTTCTTCTTGGATTGCTTCCTTTATGATTATATAGTGTCCTTCTTTGTCTCTTGTTACAGTCTTTGTTTTAAAGTATATTTTGTCCAGGGTGCCTGGGTGGCTCAGTTGGTTAAACATCTGCCTTCAGCTCAGGTCATGGTCTCAGCGTCCTGGGATCCCGCCCCACATCAGGCTCCCCACTCAGTGGGGAATCTGCTTCTCCCTTTCCGTCTGCCCCTCTCACCCTCCACCCCGCCACCTCCACTCGTGCTTTCTCTCTATCTCGCTCTCGCTCTTTCAAATAAATAATTAAAAAATCTTTTAAAAAATAAAGTCTGTTTTGTCTAATGTAAGTATTGCTACCCCAGCTTTCTTTCATATTTATTTGTATGATAAACTCTTCACCATTCCTTCACTTACAATCTGCAGGTGTCATTAGGTCTGAAATGAGTCTCCTGTAGGCAGCATATAGATAGGTCTTGCTTTTTTATCCTTTTCATTATCCTATGTTTTTTGATTGGAGCATTTAGTCCATTTACATTCAAAGTAATTATTGATAGGTACATATTTATTGCTGTTTTGTTACTCATTTTAAGGTTGTTTTTTTAGTTCTTCTCTGTTCCTGTCTTCTTTTAAGGCAAGCCTTATTCTTTACACAAAGTTACCACCTACCAACCACCCTCTGCCCACAGCCATGCCCAGCAAGTGGGGTCACCAAATGTACCTGCCCTAGCAGAAGCATATTTTTTTTTCTGTTTTGTCAGCCTAGTGCACCCTTCACTTTCCACAAAAGCATTTTCTTCATGCAAAGTCATGGCCTGCTCAAGGGGGAGGTGGTACTTTTTATAATTTGTACAAAGGCATTCCTAAATTTGGGCCTGAAAACCCCAAAATGAGCAACATCTTTTAACCGTTGTTACTTATTTTCTGTCTCGTCTTTAATTTTGGAATATTTAGTAAAGTTTTGAGAGTTTTGATTTCCTGAGCTCTTGCTATCTGCCAGGAACTGTTCTAGACCCAGGGGGTACATAGTGAGGGTAGAGTGGGGTCCAACAGATGCCCTGCCCTTGTGCAGCTTGTGTTCTAGGAGGGTCAGCTGATCTCAGATGTGCTTTGTGGGGCTGAGGAAAGGCTGTCGGCAGCCCTCACCCTGAGGCTTGTGTACTGGTAGCAGCAGTAGGCCTGGCTGGCTGGAGCCTGCAGGGGGCTGGGCCCCTGAGTATCATTAGCAGCAGGGGGGATTCAAAGTGGTGGACAGGCCCTTGGAGCCTGGCACCCTGAGCATCCTCTCTGAGGAACACTTGGATGGGGCTAAATCCTGCCAGGCCTTTAGGTATTTAGTGAGTGCATGAAGTCTGCTCGTGGCACTTAACACGTGGCTTCCCTCTCACCAGCAGTAATTCTGCCTTTTCCAATCTGAAGATCCAGCTTCCTGACCGAGAACTTGGAAGTAAAGTGCTATTTGAGTTCTGCTTTCTTGCTCTCATTGGTTAACAAAACACAATTAGTCCCAATTAGCCCCAATTAGCCTCCCTTTCCTCTGGAGCTGCCTGCTTACTGAGATTCTCTGCTCAAGGAGACCTACTCTGGATATTTCTAACCCTTACATGGACATTTCTAAAACCTGCTTTCCCAGTGGGTTCAGGGCCCTCACTTGGTTGGGCCCTGGATGTCACCAGCTTTCCCGAAGGCTGGCTCTCCTCCTAGTCTCTGTCACGGACATCTACAGAGCAGGGTGCCAAGAGTTAGGTTCAGAGGAGCACTTCTTACTTCTTCCTTTAAATTACAAAAGATGGAACAGTCAGCGGCACGAGGAAAATTGATTAGACACCCTGTGTCTAGTAAGATGAGATTTCCAGCTATCTCCACTGGATCTTGCTACCGAGCCAGCCAAGGAGGTCATATGTGCCATCAGAAGGCCTGTTCAGCTCCTGAGTCCCACCGCAGAGCCATGTACCTGTGGACAAGCAGGCATAAAAACAAAGCTTCCGCACAGACAGCCATCTGCGGGAATTGCACACGAGCCTTTGCCGGCAGCCCAGTGCCCACTCGCCTCAACCGCACACCCCCCAGGACCTTGCCAGCATCTGCTCCTGGGCTCCTCCCTCTACCAGTGTCTGACTCTAATGCTCTTTTTCTAGATCTTACTCACTCACGTCACCTGGCTTCTACCCTTAAATTGACCTTGAACCTCTATTCATCTGCTCCTGAGTCCATCCATTTGGTGGTTCATGCCCCAGAGTGCCCGTGCTGGTTGCTTCCTGGAGCAACTTGCTATGCTTTCAAGCCCCGCCCCTTGCTCCCCAGGAGTGAGCCCAGCATCTAGCCTGCAATGCTGCTCAGAAGACCACCACCTCTCCCCTACCTCTGGTTCTATGCCCTGGAGCATGTGCCACAGCCTCTTTTCTCTTTCTCTCCTCATCTTCTCCACGATCGTCTCTACCCTCATTTTGTGTGCTCCCAGGCAGGTGTCCTCATCCTCACACGTGGTCACCCTGCCTTCTCCTTCCTACCAAGAGAGAGTAACTCTTCCATTGCTGCCATCCCTTCCCATCCTCCCATGCTCGTGACACCAACAGTCACATTTGTCTTCCTGAGCTAAAATTCTGAGGTCTCTTTTTTCAGGTCTATACCCTGTACCCTGAAGTGTATGTGGACCTCTGAGACTGCAAATTTCATTCTCCTCCCTGTTATTTTGTTCCTGGAAATTACAACATCTCTTCCATGTTTCTTGTTGCTTCCGTTTCTTTAATTTTATGGAGCTCTATAATTCTGCTGCCTTATTTAGTGCTTTGTTTAAAACATTTTTGGTCAGAAAAAGTGACAGAAATTTATCTGTGACCAGCTCAAGCAATACAGAGAACCTATGGGGTCGTAATCCAAGCAAGTGGGGCAGGAGTGATGGGTAGAACTAGAACCTGGAAACTCTTGGGGTGCTTCTCACTCCTCTTTCTCACCTGCTGCACGGTAGCTCTTTGCTCCTCCAGTGACTTTCCTCTCCAGGCGGGAAGCATGGGTGCCAGCCACCCAGCCACACGTGCTCCCAGCTTTGCCATTAGGCAGGGTGGGGCTTGCTTCTCTGTTCAAAAGCCCCTGGAAGCACCAGGTGGTCATCTTGGATGATTGCATCATCACTGAGACCAAGGGCCAAACTGGTCAAGGTTAAACACAAGGTCAGATGAATCGGACCATCCCACCTCTGTTCCCACCTGAATCCTCTTCCCCAAGTTGGAAGGTCTTCTGGCCCCAAAGTCTTTCTATCTTTAATTATCATCATCACAAGCATACTGGATGTTAGAAATGCTTTGTTGGTGCCGTGAGTGATGGTCAAGGGGATTGAATAAAATACTCTAGAGATGCTTCCCACCTTGCTGGGACAGGGTGTAAGAATCCAGTAAGTGCTTACATCTCACCTGGGCTCTACCCTGAAACAGTCCTGGGCGCAGTTGCTGATTCAGAAGAGCCTTGTTCTGACTCACAAGTCACATCCACTCACAAGTGGATGGTTAACAGAATTCTGCCTTTAGAATAGTATTGTTTGCTGCATGTAAGCTTTCTGTGAAATGTCCTGCCAGAGCACCCACAAGGACACTGAAGTGGATCTTCACTGAGATCACCAAACAGATTTGGTGATGGCTCTTCTGCTGGCTTGATCACATGTGTTCGTGACGTGAAGCAGAATTTAACCTGACACTGGCCTTTGTTGTGATCCGGTAGCAAGCTTATGAAGGGGAAGAACCATATCTTCCCCTCGCTGAGGTCAGATCCAGTATTTGAGGGCCTTCTTGGGGAAAAAGAGCATTAAAAATAACAAAAACAAAATTAGATGCAAAAGCAAATGTTTATATAGAATGAGAAAAGAAATAGCAAATTCTGAATTTTAAACACTTAATAAGTGCACAAAAATCCAGAAAACTGTGTAATTTTTAAATTAATGGCTGATGTGCAATGATAGCTATATAATACAAATAAAAGCTGATATGTAAAATAGTTATAATACCAATATATAAATGTATATGATCTATATATTACAGATACAACTATTAGTTATATTTTCCATAGAAATAAAATAATTCCATTTTTCCTCTAACTTGGTTGATCAAATTTTTTTTGTGTCATTAATTTTTAAAATTCATAAAACATGCAACTTTAATGGGCATATTCACTATAGTCCTTCCACAAGATTTGTGCCCTATAGGGCACCTGGGTGGCTCAGTGGGTTAAAGCCTCTGCTTTCGGCTCAGGTCATGATCTCAGGGTCCTGGGATCGAGGCCCACATCGGGCTCCCTGCTCAGCGGGGAGCCTGCTTCCCCCTCTCTCTCTGCCTGTCTCTCTGCCTCCTTGTGATCTCTCTCCCTCTGTGAAATAAATAAATAAAATCTTTTTTTAAAAAAAAGGATTTGTGCCCTATAAATAGAGGAATTCTGATAAATTTGGTTTTGCACGTTGTCTTCAAAAAAGAAAAAAATAGCAGGCAGCGTTTATGATCGTAGACACATCACATAGCGTATATTCCTAACAGAGTTTCCCTTACTAAGAATCGATGAGACCAAATCTTCTGATTATCATTTTGTATTTAATTGGAAAAACTCTCCACAGCGTAGCTTCTGGTTTCACACGTAAAACCTTGCTCTTCTTCCTCTCCCCCTAGACATCCAGGGCTGGTGCTCTAGAATAGATTCATTTCACAGTAGGCCCCCTGGTACTGCATTTGCCCATCGTGTCAATGGGAAAGTTTGCCCAGTGGGCGGTACGACCAATCCTGCAGAGGACAGATAAGAGTCAGTTAACTGTATGCGGAAATGTCTGCAGACCGCACAAATACATTCCACTCAACCCCAAACTCAATATATTACCAGCTGAACTCTCCTTAGCTAGTACCCCAAAATGCCCATAGCCCTCAACACCACCCGACTAATGGGGTTTGGTGGGAAGAAATTCATAAAGGAAAAAGAAGGTGACCTAATTGATTGTGGTTCAAATGTGTCCTCTGCAAAATGTGTAAAAACATCCACCATGTAAACAGATGGCAAGGGACCCTCCAAGGACCATGGAAGAGGGCCAGCAAATGAAGAGTTCTCATTTTTAGCTTCATTTGTTTCGTGGTATATTGCATCTGCACCAAACTCTAACTATGGAGGGCTACCAATATTTAACTGGTTGGGAACAGCCAAATTGGCGTAGGTGGGTTTCCAACAAAGGGAATAAAGCTCCTGCTTATAATCATCAGCGAAACAGTCATGAATTATGGTGCTTTCTAATTCATAATATATTGTTTGCAATATTCCCTACAATTGTTCACAAAACCGTGGTTGAAAACTACACCTACAAGGATGAAAATAATTATGCATTAAATTTGTATAATATGTAAATATGTAAATGAGGCCTAGTATTATTAGATCCATTTAAAACATTTATAAATGAGGAGGCTGCCTGGCAAATGCATCTGTTAGAGCCTGCTATAGGTGACAAGGGCATGGTTGGGAAAAGCAGACCAATGAGACAGTGGGACTAATAGGTACACAAATTAAAGATGGATTGGATATACGTAAGGAAGACAAGAAAATATTTAAAAAATAATTTTGAGGGTTATCATGAGTCTGGGTTTTTGAAAGTGGTTATCTTTGGGGGGCACCTGGGTGGCTCAGTGGGTTGTGCCCCTGACCCTTGTTTCTGCTCAAGTCATGATCTCATGTGTCATGGGATAGAGCCGCAATTTGGGTTTCATGCTCAGCATGGTCTGCGTGAAGATCCTCTCCCTCTGCCCCTCCCTCCACTTGCACAAGTACAAGCACGTGTGTTCGCTTCCTTTGTCTCAAATTAAAAAAAAAATATATGAAAGTGGTTACTTTTGACCTGATGGGAAAATTGTGGAGAAATATTTATTTCGGCACTGAGAGCAGAAAGGTTATGAGTTTAATTTGCAACTGGTTAGAGTGATGCATCTCAAATTAATGAACTTAAACTTGGTCATCCCGTTAGAATGTAGATGGATTCAGCACTCTGGGGCAAGTCCCAACCTCCTGCATTTCCAGTAAGTTCCCAGGGATTCTGATACCACTGATTCAGGGACCACACTTTGAATAACATGGCATTAAAAGTGACTAATCAATTTTCAAGTATAGATTTCTTTTGAAAGATAAGGGAGGGTCCTGACAGGAAGGGCTTTTCATGCATTTGGAAGGAAGCAGTCTACTGGTCTTCTCTAGAGACAAGGGAGCAAAGGGACTTCAATTGGAGGACCCAGGGCCATCGAGGAGGAGAAAGAAAAGAGAACCAGGAGAATTTAGTGTCATTAAGGAATCCTAGAGAACAGAGTTTTAAGGAAGAAATTGATGGAATTCCAACATGTAACTAATTTATCCCACCATCTTCCAAGGCCTCCTTTCACTGCTTTGTTTGTTCTTTTTTCCAGCCCTCCCTGGGCTATAGTAGATGGTTATTGGATTGTCTGCCCAAAGCTCCCCCTCCCCTTTTGCTAGGAAGACCTCCCCTTCTTAGTATCACAACCATAAGAGCTGCCATGTTTTTATACCACCCCACATCCCCTCCCTACAGTTGATTGGTCCAGGCATGGGCACCTGATCCCATTTGAGCCAACCATAGTTCTTCCCTGGGATTACTCAAAATAGGACTTGAGAGTGGCAAAAGGTGTTAGGTACAAAATCCACTAGCGGTTGCCAGCCATGTTAGAAACCAACAAAGAGAAAAATTAAAGACAGGTGATGCAGAGAGCCCTGGCAGTGTTCCAGTCCATTCCAGCTGTTCCCAAGCCCAGCTACCTCCATCCCTTCCTTTCCCATGATTTGTTTATTCAGTACTCCTTTCTATGACCCAGAAAATTCACCTATTGCCCAAGTGGGTTTGAGTCACTTGCAGCAGAATCCTGACTAACACCCGGCAAACCTTTTCCCAACACATTTCCTTTTGTACACCCCTTCCCCCGGGCCTCTGCACACTGCTGAGTGTAGCCTTCCCCAGGTACTGGCCCAGGATGACAATGGGCCAGACCCAGCTGCTGGGCAAGGACCATAAACCCCAGCGTTGGTCTTGGCGGATGTTAAAGTATCACTGAACGTCTCTGTACCAGATCCATGTGTTCAGGGCAACAGCTGAACAGAGCCCACAAAAGCCTCATCTTCAGCCTCCTGGGGCCTCCACTGGCAGATTGTTAAGACCCTGGGGGCAGACCTTGATGTGCATACCTATTTGCAATGCACAATTTCCTTTTTACACATTTAGTCTAAATTCAATTCGTTTTTGGAACTCTCCCAAGTTCTCGCTTAGTGACTTCTCCCCGCCTTACTTTACGTTCTAGGTACGTTTCCCCAGAACTGAAAGCTACTCCCATCTTTAGCTCCCTGGCTGCCTCAGATCCCTGGAGAGGTCCTATCCCACCACAAGTTTGTTTAGGATTCATGAACTACTTACTGCACATTAGTTAACTCCTTAACTGCTGGGAAATTAGTGGGAAAAAAATACAAATAAAATCTGCTCTTCTGCAAACAGGCAAGTATGGTTAGAGCTTCCTATTCTTTCCCGTACCTCCAGCCCACACGCGCGCACGCATGTGCATGTGCACGTACACACATGCGCACACACACATGTGCGCACACACGCACACCGGTCCTGGTCGAGAGCAAAAGCCCAACTCCCACCACCCGTTCTGCAGACAGAAATGCTGGCATTCGTAAGCTGTCACTCCGAGGAAGACAGCAGCTGTGTTATTCTATGATTTATAGAACAGATTTGCATTTCCTTGCCTTTGAAGCTTGCCTATAATCTGCCACATAAATATTTGAAAGACAGGATGGTGGAAACAGACCTAAGCAGCTTAATCGAACACTTGGCAGGTAGAGGACTTGGGCTGGTGTTCATTTCAAACGCCCCCATTGCCCCAGGGCCTCTCGGTGTGTGTGTGTACAAAATTGAAATTCAATGTTTCAACCCAATCCTACAGTCAAAATCCCACTTGAAGGAAAGCCAGCAGAATGCCTGTCAGAAGACAGGCTTCATTTCATGTCTTGTCTCCTGGGCCAAAAGCCCAGCTGGCTTCCTTAAACTCTGTTCCAGGAAGTGGGGAGCAGGGAGCAAAAATGTCTCAGGCACTGCAGAAGCCCTACCCATACAAATGGGGTGATCTGGGCGCTGGCCTGCCCCATAGCAGCCCTCAGGCCATGGGGAGGCGGCTCGGCTGGGTTATAGGAATGCTCATCTCAGAGGCTAGCTGGCGCTTTGGCTGTCCCAGGGAACCAGAAGGTCCCAGTGGAGGAGCAAGGAAGGCTCCAATTTTCTATGTACCCACCGCACACAGCATTTCCCCAAATGTGGCACCGAGCGTGCTTTCTGGGGTCGTTATAGGCTCACACCAGGTGGCCAGCATCACAGCGCCCTTTAGCCTACTAGAAGTTCCAAGTTGTACAGCAAAAACAACAGTCTAAGTTTGCTTCACCTAATTGGGCCAAAAATACGCATTTATTTTTCATAGCACTCCTGTTAACACACTGTAGAATAAGGAGGAAATGGGAAATGATGCCATAGTCTGATTCCATAAATACATGTTGATCCCCCACTGTGTGCTAGAGGGGAGAGCTGCAAGGGTAGTCCTCATCCTCAAGACAAACCAGGAGGGCCACTCATGGCTGAGAATCCTCATCAGAAGTCGTGCAAGTGTGGTGGGGGTATGGGGACTGAAGGGACAGGTGTTCCCGTTTAGAAGGACCTTTCATAAAACTCTGAAACTGGGAGGACAGAAGAGCCAGTGAACAGAGACCCAGACTGAGAATCAGGAGAGAAGGGGAGCCCGGGCCTACCATCAGTTCTGTGGCCCAAGTCCTTGTGTCTGGACCTCTGTTTTCTCCTCTGCAAAATGAGCTGGTTGGCCTTGACCTCCACACTCCCATTGGCACTACTCTTCTATAATAGGCTGGGGAAAGAGCTCAGGTTTAGATACATGGGATGGTGGCGTGACCTCTTCTCCCACCCGTTCCCACCTGGATTTCTGGAGCTCCAGAGGAAGAACCCCACTGTGTCTGTGAAGAGTTGCCTACAGACTCAGGACAGGGAGGGGATGGAGGTGGGGAGACTGGTGGCAATAGTCAAACATGGAGCTCCCAGGACATGGCTCACCCTTAGAGGGAAAGGACCTGGAAGCACAGCTCCAAGTCAGAAGGAAGCAGGGGTCCCAGCGAGTGTGGTGGCCTCTACCACCACCAGCCACCTAGAGGCCAGCAGACAGCTGGGGCATCTCACCACACTCCCAGTCCCTCGGATGCTGAGTGACCCTGCTCTAGGGCCCTGTGGTATTGTCACATGGGGGAGGGGGGCAGGAACCTGTTCTCCTTCTCTGACTCCCCAGCAGGGTGCCAGGAACCAAAGTTCCAGGAAAGCCATGCAATCTGCAGACATGAGTGAGACATCCCCAGGAGAGGCTGTGGGCCTGAGAAACAGGGAGCAGGGTGGGGTGGTGGGTTGGGTAGTGAGCCAGGGAGCCTACTCTTGTTTCACCAAAGCTTCCAAGGAAACCAGGACTTAAGCTAGGTCCCATGACCGCACTCTGGGAAAAATGGCTGCCTGGAAACAGGAGGGAGGAGACCGGCCTCCAGAGGAAGCCTGATGAACATGCCTGGTGTCCCTGAGGACAGGGGAAGGAAGGAAGGGAGGAAGGAAGGAAGGGAGGAAGGGAGGGAGGGAGGGAGGAAGGAAGGAAGGAAGGAAGGAAGGAAGGAAGGAAGGAAGGAAGGAAGGGGGAAGACCTCACTGCTCTCTGTCCTGGCCGGGCCAGGCTGGGATGTGCAGGCCTGGCTTGAACCTGGGAGAGGTATTTGCTGTAGACAAGGGGAGGAAAAGGGGGAATGACCAGTCTCAAAAATGGAAGAAGATTTGGGGACCTGTTCATCGGTCAGTCCTTATGTCCACCCAGCCGCTAGGTTATAGAACGAGGTTGGTGGTAAGGGGGAGATTGCTATACCAACAGTCCAGAACACCAGCCCCCGCCTTCTCAGAGCTTGGCAGAGCTGCCCCCACGTGAAAGAGAAGCAGCCGGCCCAGCCCTCCGTAATGGGGGAGCTACTAGGGGAAAAACCCATAAAGACACAGAGAAAGTAGTTCCATGCTTATCTTGCTCCTGTCTTTCTATACCCACCCTGGTAGCTATACCAAAGGAAATGGCTGCTACCTAACTAGGCAGTGCCCAAAGAAGCCTTTGACCCCATTAGTGTGTTCTTCGTCCAATCCATGGTGGCTTTTCATCTCTTCACAGAGTTGAGCCCACAACCGAGCCCATTGTCCTGTGGAGTCAGCAGCTGTGCCTCTGACCTGGGTGGGGCTGCAAGTCTGGGCAGGAGAAGCTCTGGGAAGCCAGAGTTGCTGCCAGTGATCTGTTTCCAGCCTGGGGCAGGAGCTGGGCTAGATTCCAGGAGCAACTTTTGATCAGTCATTAAGCACAGACTTTGCTCTAGTCACAACAGCCACCTCCTTCCTGCCTCAGGGCCTTTGCACTTGCTGGTCCTTCTGCCTGAAATATTCTTCCCCCTAATCTTCACATGACTTGTGTTCCACCCTCCACCAAATGTTACCTTCTGACCACCCAGGTTAGTGCTGCCCCTGTCTGCTCTCTACTTATTTCCTTTTTGACCCTTAGAACAATCTATGTTATCTTGTTTATCTGTTTCCCTGTTCACTGTCTCTTTCCCCATTGAAATGTTGGTTCCTTTAGGGGCAGGTCTATGTTTCTTGTGCACAGCTTTTAGCACAATGCCTAATGCAGGCTAGGTACTTAGTAACTATGTATTGAATGAACGAGTGAATGAAGGGATGCCATTGCAGGAAGCTGTGTGGTTGCTTATTCAAGATAAACTTACCCCCCTGATTTTCCCTTTGTAACTGAACCCCAAATTTTATTTGGCAACCTGTCCTACTCATGACCGTGTGTTTTACTGAGCCATTCATAGTATTCCCTTTCCCTGTGCTTGTAATTGGTTTCAGAAAGGACACATGACATAATCCTAGCCAGAACCATCAGCAGAAGTCCACTGGGTCAGGGAAGGGGGTTCTAAAAGAGTTTTTCCTTTCATAAAAAGAGAAGCAGATATTGTCTTTTGATCTGAATACAACGCCTAGTATAGCTGAAGAAACTGGGTCATTGATGACATTACTAAGGAACAATACTTCTTGATACAGGGTGTGATATGTTTCCTCATTATTAAGCCATTGTGAGTTGCATCTTTTGTTACTTGCAACCAAAGGCATCGGAACCGTAGAGACTACAGCCTTTGCTGTCCCTAGGTCTAGTGGCTGCCACTATGACTAATACTGACAAAGACAGACCAACAGTCCAGAGGACACCAGCCCCAACAGAAGGGTATAGAAGTTGCCACAGCAGAGCGGAAGGTAGGAGAAACAAGTGCGCATTTCTAATCCTTAGGAAATGCAAGCAGGTAAATACTGGTATCCAATTTTTTTAAACATAGAAACGAGGCTCCAGAGAGCTGTGACTTGCCCAAGGTCATACAGCCGGAGAGCGGCAGAGCCAAGTTTTGGACACAGACCATCTGGCTCCAGAGCCCACAGTTTCCCTATCACCCCAGCTCTTGTATAGAAGTAGACCCTGTTTGGGAAGAAGACACCTGTAAACTGACCCAGTGACCTGCAGGCGGAAGACAGCAGCAGAGCTCCATGAAGAGAGACGCGTGTGAACAGAGAGTCAGGAGACCGACGTGTGCCCTGGGTGACGTGGTGGGGAGCTGTATGGGTGATGGGGACAGGGGAAGATGAGAGAGGATGTAGGTGGCCCCCAAACACCAATCTCTCTTGCACCATGTTTATTTTAAATTGAACGACCATCATCTCTTACCCATTTCCTTTTGCATGACCCTTCCAGCTAAATATTATCCTAAAAATTGATCAGCCCACAATTTTTTGTTAAACAGCCTGCTAGGAATGTTCTACAGATGGCAAAATAAATAAAAGCCATCAGCAGTTACTACTGGCCTCCCTGAAATGGTAACTGGCCTCGGGCTCATAGGAACTCAACTTCAACAAGTCTGCCTTAAATAATGAACAAGAAGATGAAACAAGCGTTGAGTCTCTGGGCACTACGTGGCACTATCAGTGGGCACCCCAGCTCCCCCAGATGCCTTTGGTTTGCAAGCTCTCTCTTTCACAAAACCAGGGGTTTTGCCAGACACCCATCACCATAATAAAATAACGGCACCAGCTAATTTCCCCAGGCTTCAATCTCAGCAGGGAAGGATATAATATTGCAAGCCAGCAGAAGCCAACCAAGTGGTGATACAGTAGTTCTGTTTTACATTACATTAAATGTTACTATTTCTGAAGGGAATATCTGTGGAGCACTGGTGTAACCCATAGCAACCAGCTAATAAATTGTAACTTATACTGCCTCAGCTTATTGTAGGGGTGGAGAGCAGCAGGGGAAAAAAAACCCAAAAAACAAAACAAAAAGGCAAATGCTGGCAAAAAAAACCACATCACATTCCCCCACCCACTACCTCCTCTACACACACACACACACACACACACACACACGTGTGCAGACGCACGTGCGCACACACCATTCCACACCACACCACACACCACAAATACAGGCGCACTGGCATTCTCTAATGAAATGATTTCCAGTGAAGTGGGACAATGAGCAGCCAAGCTTTTAGAATTCTTCACCTTTGTGTTTATATATATTTGATGCCTCTTTGAGAGCTCAGAAGGGGTGTTCTAAATGGGGTCGGCCATCCGCCCTGCATTCCAGAAGGATGACCCTAGGCATCACTTCACAGCCTTTAGCGAGGGTGACAGTCTCAGCGACAAGCCTGCACACGGGATGGAGCGGCTGAGCTCACCTTTTCTCCTTCTGTCTGCAAATAGCTCTTGCCTAATTGCTCCCATACCTCAAATTCACAGCAGGCTGGTGAGCCCTGCTCTTTGCTCTGCTGAGCTACTCTCTGGCCTCAGCCCCCATAGATTCATGGAGCACTCTGTGTCCTTGAGACAGTCTGCTCATCTGTTTGGGCTGATTAACTGGGCACACCCCCGGTCTGTCTGTGTGAACAGTGCTGGACTTGATGAAATCCCTCCTGATTCTGAGACTGAGATGCCCGTCACTCAGTGGGCTGGGAGGAAATGACCAGCGCTTATGGCACCTGAGTAACTAACTGTCCCTGGGCCTTTTTCTCCTGTCTAGTCACGTCTGCTTGGGTCCAGAAGAAGGGATCAAGAGTGCACTCAGGCTCGGGTTACAGGGGCTCTCCTTGCTTCCTCCCCTAGGAGACCGACACAGGGCACAGATGCGTGGGACTTGGACTTGGGCACTCTGGGTCAGGAACCTCCTGGGGCATTGACGAGCCGAGTGTCATTTGGAAAACTCATGCAGCTCCTGGGGACTTAATTTCCTTATCTGCAGTGTGAGGCCACGAGGAGTACACGCAAGAGTGTGTTCAGCCACGATGACAAAAAGCCCAGCTGGCGATCTTATAAAGAGGAGGAAATACATTTTCGCACACGGTAACTGCTAGGGCAGGTTGGGGACTCGGTTTCCACATCCCTGTGATTCTCTCCTGGGGGGATGCTTTCATCCCCACGTTCCCCCCACCAGAGCGAGTCCCTCCCCTACAGTGCTTGTTACGCTGTGCTGTAGTTTACGTGTCTGTTTGCTCACAGGATCGGATCCCCTCTCTCATCTTGGAAAGCCCTCTGCCTCTGGCTCAGCGCCTGGCATGTGGTCAGGATGAACGGACAGGTGAGTGAATGAGTGAGTGATTCTAAGCTTCCTGCAGAAAGAAAAGGAAATTTGGGAAAAATAAAAAGCTGTAATATGGGCAAAAATGCTGTGCCAACTGTAAGATGCTACAGAAGAATAAGAAAGTTATGATTTTTAATTATTACAGTCACGAAGCCTCCTACTCTCAGAGCAGCCTCTAGTAGGCTGGTATGAGCTCTAAGGGCCACCATGCTGGTAGTGGGAGGTTTGGATGGGACAGTGGAAGAGAGATGGTTTTTCCAAGAAAAGTTGATGGTGTTTGGCCTCTAGAAACAAACGAACATACATACATACAAAAAACACTGACAATGTAATTATTAATCACAAAGGTCAAAAGTTGTCTTTACAATGGAGAGATCTGATGGACATTTCTTTAACCAAATAGTGAAACTTGGCATCACAACAACGAGCTCAGCCGGCCCTACAGCTTCTTGATGCCTGCAGTGGGAGGCATACCATCCGCCTGCGTGGGATTTTTGTCTCCAATACTCAGCCTGAATATAATCACGGGGAACAACCAGCAAATCCCAGATTGCAGGACATCCCAGAGGACAGCCAGCTAGACTCCTTAATACTGTCAGGGCCATTGAGATAAAGAAGTCAAGGCAGGGGTCTCTTCTAGATTAACGGAGACTAAGACAGAGCAACCAAATTGCAGCAAGTGAATTTGATTGGATCCTGGATTACAGAAATGCTACAAAAACATATTTTCAGATAATTAAACTACACATTGGATAATTCTGTTGCATCAATGTTAAATTTCTTCAGCTTGATGATGATATTTTAGGAGTGTGTCTTTATTCTTAGTAGTTACATAGTGAAGTGTCCTGATGTCTGTAACTTACTTGGAAATGGTTTAGGAAAAAATACACACACACACACACACACACACCACCACCACCACCACCACCACCACACACACACACACAAATATGCTCCTGTATACACACACTCTCAGAGACAGAGATACATAGGGAGAAAAAGCAAATGTGGCAAAATGCTAACTAGTGAATCTAGGGGAGAGGCACATAAGTATTCCTTGCGCTAGACTTTCAAGTTTTCTGTAGCTTTGAACATTTTCACTATAAAATACTGGGAGAGACAGTATTTTATATTGGCAGACAGCATGAAAATCCTATTCACTCACTTAGACACTATTCCAATTAGACATTTACATTTTGTCCATTTTGATCCTCTCAATTTTTACTATTATGCACCTGCCTTTGGACTTCTCTTACTTAGGCTAAATTAGAAGAATCAGGGTAGCATATGAGTCCACATTCTTGTAAGGACACATCGTGTTTTCAAAAACATTAATTGGGCTCCTGCTATGTATTCCTACAGTGCCTCTTTCTCTCTCTCTGCCTTTGTCTCTGTCTCTCTACTTCCTCTGGTCCCCCGGCCCTTGTTTCACCACCAGTGACCTCAAATGCTCCATGCATTTAAGTGACCTTAGTCCTTACCCTTTGGCCCTGCATACCCTAGCTAAGACTTCCTTTGAGCATTGGTCCCAGTCCCCAACCCCCACCTCCCATAAGCACACCCCTGAGACTTTGAAAGAAAAGGACAGCAGGATTAAAATCTAGTTTTCACTTATCCAGCCCATAATAGAGGTGGCATTTGTGGTAGGGTCTTGGAGGAGGGGCTTAGAGTTGCGCAAGGCTGGGTCTGGTCCTGGCCGCCAAAATGTAGATCAGGCCAAGCCCAGGATGCTAGACCATCTGGAAGAGTTTCTAGGAAAGGCAGGTTCCTGCTGCTTACTGTCCCTGAAGCCAGAAAGGACAGCCTGTCCCATTGACCATTGGCAAGGGGCCCTTTGCCCGCCTGAGAATCCATTCCTGGCTGTGCTCACTTACCAGAGACACACAACTCCACGGTCTTTGACCAGCATGTGACTTTATTGCTTTGCCTCCTCTAGTACATGCCTTGCTTTTCCAACAGAGCCAGACTTCTCCATAGGCAGAACCATTGAGGCAGTTACGGTAACACCCCAAGTCCACTGGGACCTCACCCACTGGATGCTGTCCAAATCTCCGGACAATCTGGCCTGACTTACTCACTAGGCATCACAGGCAAAGCACCTTAGGCCCCCAGTACTTTTATCAGCCCACAAAAATGTGTTAAGTTCTTATAACACCAGAAGGGGGGAAAATAGGAACTATTAGGGATAAAGATTATATTCTTTTTATGCCAACACGATTTAAAAAATGTAATTTGCAATTTGTTTTATAAAGGAATAGCAGCCACAATGCAACCTGGGGTCTGGTCGGCTCTGCCCCTACCTTCCCCCAAACCCAGGGTACCCGGATACCACAGGACCTCTCTCCTGGTTCCTTTTCTCTGCCAGTGGCACCTTCCCCAGCCTCTCCCCCCACTATAGCCCTATGGCTCTTTTTTTCTGGAATCTGCCACGAAATAAGACAATTCAATGTGAGGAGCTCTTCCCAAAACTGAATTTATACCAACAAGAGGACTGTTCTTCTTTTTTTCTAAAATGATGTACTTCTCCTTTCTTTTCCTTTTGGTACTGAAATGTCCTTCCATATATAAAATTACGGTAATGGCAGGTGATATTTTGAACAGCAATTATGTCACAGACTATAGAAGTCGGTGACTATCTGCTGGTTCAACCTCAACCCCCACTTCTGTGAACATTGTCCTGGGTGTGAACCTCATGCTCAGACAAGTCCTGGCTTAGAAAACTTGAGTTGAGGGTGCCTGGGTGGCTCAGTGGGTTAAAGCCTCTGCCTTTGGCTCAGGTCATGATCTCAGGGTCCTGGGATCAAGGCCCGCATTGGGCTCTCTGCTCAGCAGGGAGCCTGCTTCCTTCTCTCTCCTCTCTCTCTGCCTGCCTCTCTGCCTACTTGTAATCTCTCTCTCTGTGTCAAGTAAATAAATAAAATCTTTTAAAAAAATCATTAAAAAAAAAGAAAAGAAAACTTGAGTTGGTCTTCCAGACTGACATCTCATGGCTCCTCCTCCATGAAGCTCCCTCTCTGGCCCCAGGCTCTTTGCTCCGCTCCGTATGGCCCATCACGCTCACTTCCCCTTGTCCTGTTAGCATTTTTCTCATCTGCTCCCCCTCCACTAGCCATCTTCTGGAAGGCAGGACTGCGCCTTACTTCCTTGTTTCTCCTCTACTTGGCACGGCGCCTGGTACCCGGTAACTGCTCAATCAATCTTTGTTGGATGAATGAAGAAATATACTAATTCCCAGAAAAAATTAAGTTAATGGATAGAATTTCTCCAGCTTTTACTTTTTTCTCTCTCTACGTTTTTATTAAATCTTTGGCACCTGTTATTCCTTGTCCACTGGCCAGTGCTAGCAGATGACAGAAAGAATTAGCAAGTAGCAAATGAATATTAATGGGCCCAGACATAGCCGCTGGTGCTTCATTTGACAGCTTGTTTTTTCTGTGGACAGGTGTTTGGGCTTATGGTTGTGGTTTTATATTGTGTGTTGGTGCCTGTAAATTTAATTAAATTTAACATTTCTAAGCAACTTAAGCATACAGTAGCTAAATATGTAATTTTGTGCTAAATCAGAGGCTGTATTTTGGACTTAAATATGTCAATATTTCATGGTGTTCTGCAAAGGGTACTATGACTGATAGGAACCCCGTTGTGTGAAAAAAAGAGACACCAGAGGCAAGAGAACCGCTGTCTTGGTGCAAATTTGGGCTCTGCAGGCAGGTTTTAAGTGGAATGGAGGCTCTCTGTCATTGCAGGCAGCCTAATAGAAGGGAGCGGGACATAGGAAGTAGGGGTGGAGAAGTTTGTAGGAGGCCAAGGCTGATCATTGTTGCCCGTTCCTCCCTCCCATCACTTGGACCTGAGAATGTAATTCTTTCTTGTTTATTCTTGTTGAAGCTTTAGGTGGGTCTATATGAGTGTGTGTGTGTATTGAGGGCGTGGCAAATAACTAAAACAGTTATTATTGAGCAAAAGAAGAAATGCCTTTGGTCCCTGTGCTAAAGCTGAATCTTCCCACGCTCGGCTCTGATAGGGTTACCGGCCTATTCAGAAACTCTCTCAGGGCTGCTGCTTCCAAGCTGAGCGAGCCCAAATTTATTGGCCTCTCAAATCCTGACCTGATGTGACCTTCCACCATAAAGCCCACCCTCCTCTAAGCACACTCTGCAAGCCAGCCGAACTGCACTTACCAGGTCATTTTCCAGAACAGTCTACCTTCCAGCCTCTACCTTTGTTATCACAGCCCCTACTTCCTACATCTGGGCAGCCCCCCACTCCATCTCCATCCCCCCACATCCCAGCTACTTTTTAAGACCCAGCTTTACATTCTAATTCCTTATTGAGACTACTTCCTTCTCCCCAAATGGATGTCATCACTATCTTCTCCGACCTCCTGTATCTTTTTTCAAAGCACTTATGTTCTGCTCTCTAGAATGGTAATGTCTGTCTTTTATTATCTCCAGTCCACAATCCATACACACATAGATTTGTTATAAGCCATTCACAGTAAAGGAGTTTTATTCATCGGGGTATAATACCATGCCTGGTACATTGTTCTCGTTTTATCTATATTGCACTGAATTGAATTTGTGCCCTCAATAAGGCCAAGCTGAATTCTGCATGCATTTTGCTGCTAATCTGTGTATCAGAATTCTTCTAGTTGCAGATCACAGATGAACCAACAAAAAAGGGACACAGTCAACAAGGAAAATACATAATAATATCAAAAATACTAAGAAATGTGGAGGTAAGGAGGAGGCTCTGGGGTTGGGATCAGTGATTCAGTGATGTCATCGAAGGCCTGCCTTCTCCAGTGTTTAGGGCCCCCCCTTAGACCTGGTCACAATGTAACTGTTCAGTTCTGGATTCTACACACAGATACAACACTGGGGAGCAAAGAAAAGTCATCATTCCTTCTACAATTCTCTTTTTATCATAAGGGAAAATCTTTCCCCAGAGGCTGCCAGCAGAGCTCCTCTCACACATTATTGATCGGAATTTCAACACATGCTCATGCCTAAAACAGAGCTGGCAAAGAGAACAGAAGCACCTTGATCAGCTCACGCTAATCAAGATTCACAGGCTTGGTCCGGGAAAAAGTTCAGACCCTCCTAAGCACGTGGCCACCATGTATCGGCACAGACTGGGGTTCCAGGTCAAGGTGGAAGTAAGACGTGTCTTTGTCTATGCACAATGGTGCCAGTTAAAGTCGCTCTATATTACAGGCTGTTGTAAAGCCAGGACGTGCTGGAACAGGAGTCCTGAGCTCTTGGGTAGTAACAGGTAGGATGGGAAACCTCGCTTCCTACAGAGAGATAATAATGATTCATGATAGCTACCATTCATGTCCATCCCCTTTCTCCCGCACCTTCCAGTACTAACCCCCCTCCTATCCTCAAGCTCCGCCAACGATCCCACTGAGAAAACCTAAGCAAAGACACTCCGTGTTCTTCTACCTACAGCCACCCACCAGCCTACATCAGTGCCCACACATTCTGCTCTTCCTCCCACATTAAGTGTGCCCCATCTTTGCTCCCAGCAAAGGCCAGTGCCTCAACTGACACCCCAGTTCCCATTCCCACCCACCTACTCGAGGGCATTGTCCAGAAAATCCCTCCGTTTCCTGCACCACTTGATTTGCCTCTGTCTTCTAGATCATTCCCATCCATAAACTGCATACTCCCAACCTTAAAACGTTCCCTCTTGACTTCACATCCTTCTGCCACTCTGGATCCACTTCTCCATTTTCCTTTGTAACAGAGTCCCTCAAAAGGGTTATTACCCTGAGCCGTGACTAAACCCATTCAAGGTAACCAAGGATGTTCATTGCTTAAACCCAGTGTCTCGTTCTCAGTCCTCATCTTATTAGCTCAGTTAGCAGTATTTGACATAACTGGTTTCCTCTTTGTACCAGTGATGGGCTCAGGGACTTGGTTCCCAGGATGTCTCTCGTGGCTGGCTTTTCTCCTGATGTTCCTGCTGGGCCTTCTCGGCCACCTTTGTTAATTCCTCTTCTTTTCTAAATGTTATGCTATCTGGGAGCTCAGTCCTTGGACTTCCCTGCCTCTACCCACCTCCCTGGTATCGGTACCATGACTTTAACTATCTTCTATATGCTGATGACTCTCGAGATGTGATTTCAGTCTGGACGTATCAGCTGGATGCTAAACTCAGACATCCAACTGCCTCCTTGACATCCTAATTAAATGTCCATAAGGGATCATCAAACGTAATATGATTGTACTGGTTATCAAACACTGCAGAACAAACCCGAAAGCTTTGGGGCAATTTGGGCTGGACTCAGTGGAGGATTCGCCTGACCTCGCCTGGGGTCACTCACATGATGTCCTCTGGAGGCTTTTACTGCGACAGGATGGTTTAAGACGTCCTCATACACATCTGGCCATTAGCTGGAACTATGACCAGGACCCTCTGGTCGGCCTCCGTTGATAGCTAGAGAGGACAGCCGGGGGTCCTTACGTGGCTGAAGCAGTGTTCTAAGAGGGCAAACACCCAAACACGAGCCCCAGTGCATGACTTATTGGGTGCTGTGAAGGTAATAATTTCTCACGATGTCCAGAACAGAATTCATAGCGTCTACTTCCCCCAACCCCGATCTGCTCCAACTGTAGTCTCTGCCATCTCAGTAAACAGCCATTCCTTTCATCCTTTCCGTTGCTCAGGCGGAAAGCCTTAGAGGCAGCCTGGAACTCCTTTCTCGTCACACTCCCCCTTGAATCCATCGTCACACTCCGTCAGCAATTCCCTAAGAAACATAGCCCGAACCCGGCCACTTCTCACCACCCCGCTTCCTACCGCAATCTCTCACCTGGATGATTGCAGCGGCCCTTAGCTCCCTCCCTACCGCCACTCTTGACCCCTGCAATCTGTTTTCAACACATCAGCCTGAGCTCTTATGTTAAAACACTAATCAGATTATATCACTCCTCTCCTTAAAAGTCTCCAAGGTTTTTACAACGGCCAACAAGTTCCCACCCGATTGTTCTCCCTCCCCCACCCTCCCCTCCTGCACACATACACCATTACCTCTCCGACCTCACCTCCAGCTCCTCCCCCCTCCCTCTCTGCCCCCCTCAGCTCCTGCCTCACCTGCCTCCTCCATGCTTCTCACTTGTACCTGGTGCCCGGCTGGCTCAGGGCCTTTGAACTCGGCAGTTCCCTCCACCCAGAATGTTCTTCCTTCAAACATCTGGGGCCGGGCTCCTTCACCTCCTCTGGGTCTTTATTCAAACACCTCAAGGGAGGGGAGGCACCTGGGTGACTCAGTCGGTTAAGCCTCTGCCTTCGGTTCCGGTCGTGATCCTGGGGTCCTGGACTCGAGCCCCCTGTGATCCTGGGATTGAGTCCTGCCCGTGTTGGGCTCCCTGCTCAGTGGGGATCTGCTTCTCCCTCGCCCTCTATCTGCCACTCTCCCAGCCTGTGCACCTGCGTGAGGTACTCTCTCTCTGTCTCTCTCTCAAATAAATACAATCTTAAAAAAAGAAACAAACAAACAAACAAACAAACATCACAGCGGGGTCCTAACTGCTCTATTTAAAATCAGTCCCTCCTTCTGTGGCACAGCTTTACGCA
>LNAC01000598.1:543893-555980 GCA_002007465.1 Ailurus styani
CCCCCCCCCCCCCCCCCCGCCGCCAGGGTTTCTTTTTCTCTTGGGGCTTTCTGTCACCTGATGTACCACAACCTTTACTTATTTCCTTGTTTATTGCCTGTCTCCCCTTCCTAGAATG
Organism: Ailurus styani; assembly: GCA_002007465.1. Classification (NCBI taxonomy): domain Eukaryota; kingdom Metazoa; phylum Chordata; class Mammalia; order Carnivora; family Ailuridae; genus Ailurus; species Ailurus styani. Next base: position 544,012 of record LNAC01000598.1, read on the forward strand.
TGAACTCCCTCCAAGTGGGGTTTCCTTTTCGCCTGTTTTGCTCCCCCGGCGCCTGGAATAGAGCCTGGCAGTTAGTAGGTGTTTAATTACATTTGCGAAGTGACCGCATTCACTGAGCACTGACTGTGGGCTGCAGATGTCACCCAGTTTATTCCCTGTGGATTCCCCACCATGCAAAGAGCATTGCAATACCTCCTCCTATGAACCAGGTGCTAGTGTCCCCATTTTGCAAGTGAGGAGACTGAGGCCGGTTGGTTAAATAACTGATCCGAGCTCCTGTAGCCGGGGAAAGGGGAAGTGCAGATTCAAGCTCCTGACCAGCAAGCTGAACTGTCATTGCCTTTCTGGCGTTCTCTCGTGGCTTGGGGGCAGGCAGCTCGGTGGCCCTCCGGTCAGCACCTTCGCATGGTGTGACTTCTATTGCTGATCCAAATTCCTGGTTATGAAGGAGGAGGAGGAGGAGGAACAGGGAGAGCGGGAAGAGAAGACAGTGAGGGAAGGGCCAGTGGTGGAGGTGGTGGAGGTGGTGGGGCCTGGGACCATCCAGCTGCCTCCAGGGGCTACAGTGGACTGCTGGACCACCCAGAAAGCACCCCCAGGGTGAGGCCTAGGGTATGTTCCCCACCACGTTCCCCCAGCTCCCGGGTGCCCCTTTCAAAGTCTCCCTAGGAGGTCTGTCCTCTTTCTCCCTCATGCTAACAACTGATTCCCAGGCTGAAAAGAACCCTTTGAACAAGCAGCAATTGCGGATAACCCCATCCGGTTTCCTCTCCCAGGCGGCTTTGCTCCTTCCCCTCCCCCCAGTGGACCTCAGGCGAGTAGGCCCCCCTCAGACCTGGGGCTGTGCTCAGCAATGGCCGGGGACCTCCAGAACTATGCGGGCCAAGATGGCTCTGCGGTGGGTGAGGATGAAAGGGCACCGCCGGCTGACGTCTGGTGGCCAGCAGCGGGCTGGGAGGGTCAGGGCTGAATGCCACCGGTTGGCCATTGTTGCAACAGAGATGACTTTGGTCTTGGGACTGATGGATGCATACACATATTTTTTTTGAAAAGGGTTGTTGTTTTGTTGTTGTTGTTGTTTTAAACAGTCTAGGACCAAGACAGACAGCTGTGGTTGATAGTGTCTGGAGAAAAATAGCAACTACTGTGTTTGGGTTATCATATGATAGCTCACAAAGAAAGGGGCTTTGTTCTGTGATTGGTTTCTCTAGTCAATTAAATGTTTAATATCGGCCACGAGGTTCCTGCTGTTTAAGTAGAGATACTTCCGATATACTTGGCAGCCACATGCCTGCTTACTTAATGTAAAGTTCTGTCTCTTTTCCTTCCTTCTCTTCTTCCAGCCTTCCTCCCTCCCTCCCTCCCTTCCCTCTTCCCCTCCTACTTCCCTCCCTCCTTTCCTTCCTTCCCTCCCTCCTTTTCTTTCCTTTCCTTCTTTCCTTCCTTCTTTCCTTCCTTCCTTCCTTCCTTCCTTCCTTCCTTCCTCTCTCCTCCCCCTCCCTTCTTTCTTTTTTCTTTTCTTTCCCTTCTACTCCTTCCTGCAATCCTTCCCCCTTCCCAATTGTCCTCCTTTGTTTCATCCTCTCTTTTTTTCCCCTTTCTGCTCCTCTTCCATGAATAGGAAATTATCCGTGAGGAAAAGGAGGGGAGGACGAGGGGGTCACAGAAGTGTTGTAGAAATTACAAGTGAAAGAAGCCTATCGACATCCATGTATTATATCCTGTGTTGTGAACGTATGGTACACGCGTGGCCTCCTACGTCTTGTCAGCTTTGTCCAAAGCATCAGGGGAGATGATCTCCCTGATGAAGTCCCCAGGGCTCTGAGGTCTGGGCTGGGGTGAGACTCTGGGATCCCAGGGAGATGGGCTGTGTTGTAGAGGGCAGATGTTCCTTGCCAGGGGCCTTTGCAGAGGAAACTAGAGGGTGATCACTAATGAGGGCTCTTGGGTACAAGTAGAAACAAAAAACCTGCCCTCTACTTATTTGTATAAACCATCTATTCAAAGCAGCTTGGTGTCTGCTACACCCGGGACTAACTCACCCAGTGGAAACTCATGAAACACCCCCATCCCCTGGCTGCTGGAGTTCCCTGGAGCCCAGGGCCTGGAGGTCCACTCTGTGGGCTTGAGGGTAGAATCCAGGGTATTCACTTAGCTTCACCTTCATTCACTCCATAAAGCTTTAGTTGAATGCCCGTTAGACACCAGGCATAGCGCAGCAAGCGGAGGATGCTGTTACATTGGGCAGTCTCTGGCCCCAGGAAACCCACTAGGTAAACATACATGTAAACAAATAACCGAAATCAGTGAAAAAGCACTACCTTAGAGGACTATACTAAGCACAGAGCTTTCATCAACGATTAACTCAATGCAGACAGGAGGCAAGCAGCAGGGAGGCGAGGAGAGGGATTTCATAGAGAAGCTGGTGCTTCCATTGCTTCTACAAGAAGGCTGGGAGCTTGCCCAGCTGATGGGTCATGGAAGGAGACAAAGCATACCAGGCAGAAGACCAGCATATACAAAGGCCCAACCAGAAAACCATAGGGAACCAGGTAAGACCAGATTGTAGTGGGAAGAATCAAGAGCCGAGAAAAGTTGGAGCGAGATCAAAGGTGGTTGAAGGCATGCTTGTAACCTATTATAAGGTGTCTGAATTTTTCATAAGCAACTGGCGGCCCCAGAAGTGTCACATCTACACTTTAGGGAGATGTGCCCTTTAGAAGGACGGATAGGCAGAGAGTGAGATCATCACCTGGGAGAGCAGGTAGGCAACCAGGACAATAGTCTAGAAAGAGGAACTGAACCCTGAGCTAGGGCAGAGGCCACGAAAACAGAAAGGAACCGACAGCTTCAAAAGATGTTAAGAAGATAGACTTGGCAGCTCCAATTACCAATTGGCTGTGGAAAGTGAGAAGTCTAAAATTAATCTAGAGGCTCTGGCTTATATGACTGAGTGAAAAGTAGTATCACTAATGGAGATAGGAAATTGAAGAGGAAAAAATAGATTCGAGGCAAAAATAATGAGCTGCGTTGGGGGCATGTTCAGTCTAAGGTCTGGTGATATCCTGGTAGAACATTTCAAAAAGCAGTTGGCACAATAGGTATAAAGCAAAGAGTCAGGACTGGGCTCAAAGTGCCAGTCAGAGTTGCCTACTGAGAGAGAAATAGACGCCATATGGTGTCGGGGGGAAACAGGGTCACATAGAGAGTATATTGGGATGGGCAGCTTTTCTTATACCCTATGTCTAAGCCAACAGGAAGAGTGGTCAGCTCACCCTTCAATGTACATCCTGAATCCACTTCTTACCACTTCCGTCTCCACCTCCCCAGGCAAAGCTTCCATCATCTCTCACCTGGGCTATGCAGTAATCTACAGATTGGTCACCTTGAATCTATTTTTGCTTCTCTACAGACTATTTCCTATACAACAGCCAGATGGACCTTTTAAAAATGTAAATTAAGTCACGTCACTTTAATCTTCCAAACCACCCAGTGGCTTCCCTTGACGCATGAAATAAAACCCAAATTCCTACAAGACTCAGGACTTGGCATTTGCCTTCCTTTCTGAATTCACCTTCCACCTCTCTCTCCCTCACTCACTCTATTCCTGCCACACTGACTTTCTAGCTCTCAAACATGCCAAGCTTATTTCTGCCCTGGGGCCTTTGCACTTGCCGTCAAAGCTCTTCTCCTGGATCTTTCTACAGATTCAATTTCTCTGACAAAATTTTCAAGTTTGAATTGAAATTTGTATATCTTTGAACAGAGTAAGCATAGGTGCTCCATCGGCTGTGTCAGATAACTCTAATATCTCAAGATTTTGTGGCCCTGTTCCAGTTTTCTCTTGTTTCTACTGGCTCTCACTCGCCTTGTCTTACTTTCCGATCATCTCTGGCTGTATGCTGGAAAATTTCCTTCTGGAATAATTTGAGACCCAGGGTGATAGGTTTTTTCCCCCTGAAGGGATTTTCATTTACTTCTGGAAGGTACCTAGTCTGGCCCCACTTTAAGCCAATTCTAGGTTCCAGGTCTCATGTAAACATCAGATGACCTGAAGGCAGGTTGCGTGTCTGATTGAGTTGATTCTGGTTCACAGTTACCCTGAGGACATAGCTCTTGGAGGATCCCAGCTTTAGGTTCAGAGCCCTCCACCTTCTTCCCGGGCTCTGATGTATGTCCCCTCACCCTCTGCGGCCACTAAAAGCTCAGCTCCGTTTTGCAGATAGTTACTGCACATGCATAGATGTCCTCAGGGCAACAGTGGCTCTGTGTGATGGTCCCCCTCTCCTAACTTCTGCCCAGTAATCTCTCACCACTTTAGTAACTACCTTTGGCATTATTTAAATTTTGTCTGGATATTTTAGATGGCAGTGGGAATATTGGTCCAAATTTCCTGGTCTGATGTTGCCCCATTTCTTCCACCACTCAATTCCTCATTCAGATCTGTGTGCAAATATCATTTTTTTTGGAGAAACTTTTCATGCCTATTCCATTGAAAATAGCCACCTCTATCCCAGCATTCTTGGCCTTATTGTTCTTTATACCGCTTAGTCACCAGCTGATATTTGGTTTGCATATTTATTTGCTTCCTTGTTTATTGTCTGTCTCCCCAGCTAGAAGTTATTTACTCATTCACGCATCAAATATTTATTGCATGCATCCTATGTGCTAGGCATTATTCTAGGCATTGGGTATGCAGTAGAGAACAAGGCTCATCAGATACCAGCCCACAGGGAGCTTATGTTCTCGTGGGGAAGACAAACACTAAATAGGAAAATAAATACAGAAGTAAACTCCATGAGGATTTAAGACAAACACTAAATAGGAAAATAAATACAGAAGTAAACTCCATGAGGATAGGAAGCTTGCCTACTTTCTTTTGCACCTCAGGGTGTAGAACAGTGTGAATATTATTTTTTTAAAGGAAAAAAATCCATTGTCCCACTGTTTTTTTTGGTGTGTGTGTATTGTTTAATCTGTATTGTTGGCTTGCTGCCTTTTCTCTTAAATATGTGTCGTTTTAAGCATATTAAGGGTTAAAAAGACTTGCGTGTCAGCCTGGAAATAGAATCATCATCTACTATATTACTGTTATGGGGAAATATGTTCTGAGTTCCAAATAATTAACTTCCAAGTGAACTTTTGGAAACTGTCAGCTGGGCTCATATATATTTGGGTGAGATTTGCCAATGTCTTTGCACTCGTTTATAGAAAGAGGCAACACGCCAGCCAGATCAGGCTAGGCAGCCCTGGCGATGAGTGGGATAACAGATGTCTTAGAAAGAGTGCCCTCACATCCAGAAGGCTCTCTTCTCCTAGAAGCTCATGGTTCTTTGGATTCTTAGAATCTCAGATCCTTGGTGACACACCTTCCCCTGTGCAAGGACAGAAGCTCTGTGATCAAACTCACATTTTTTTCACTAGAGGGGCCAAGCTCAATTCTTGAGTGTCCTCCACCTGGGCAGTGGCATGGTTGAAAGTGGCAGTCAGCCCTGGAAGCCAGCCCCGCCACCCTGGGACAGAGAGAGCGAGAGAAGGGGGGTCAGCCAATCCAACTCAGAGAAGTCACTCCAACATGACAGTGTCATGGCATTCTGCTGGAGCTCAAAATCTTCGCCTACGCACATGCTCTAGGTTGTTTCATTCATTAGCAAGGGGAAGCAGCCCGTGGAGGAAGAGTGCAGGTGGCGAGCCAGAGCGGAGTGTCGGAAGAATCTAATCTAAGACTGTCATTGGGTTAAACAAACAAACAAACAAACAAACAAACAAACCAAACCAAACCAAACCAAACCAAACCAAATCAGGATTAGCTGAGACTTTGGCAAAGAAAATGGAGAGCAACAAAATGCTCAAGGTTGGGGCTGGGAAGGGTGGGGAGCCTCTTGAATGTGGTCAGGACTAAATTCAGAAGGGACTATTGGTGGCCAAATGAGCTCTTCTAATTCTTTTGAAGTGGACGACAAACTATACAGTTGAGGGACCCAATCAATCAAAATCAGAAGTCGGCTTGCAGAGAGGATATGGGATCATGAATCTGTGAAAAATCTATGCCAAGATTTTGAGCTGGAAGAGCCCTAGCAGGGGAGGGGAGGTGACAGTGACAGTCGGGTTGTTGTGAGTCTCTGTGCGTGCCCTCCCACCGTCCCCCCCTCCTCCGAGAAGGAAGGGGAAGAGAACCAGGAGGGTGAGGGGCAATTTTTTCAAACAGTCATCTAGTTCAGTGTCGCACCAATGTTCGGAAACCAAAGCTTCCAGATGGGGCCCAGGAATCTGTATTTTTCATGCTCCTGGAGTCATTCCTGCCCAGCCACTTTGGGATCTTCTGACTAGTCTCACCAACCTCGCTTTACAGAATAAGAAACTTGGGTCCAGAGAGGTCAAAAGACCCCATGAGCAGCAGAGCCCAGATGGAAAGCTAGAATTTCGGGCTCCCAGTTCTTGCTTCTTATACTATGCGAAGTTCAGAATCAGCCCAAACAAGAGCCAGTGAGTACTGAGAACTAGTACTAGGCATCTTGCTAAGTTCTTCCTATATATCAGCTCATTTCATCCTTGCGAGCACCCTATGAGGGCAGGTGCTCTCGTTATCCCCTGTACAAGGGAGAACCCAGGCGAGAGGGGTAGTACTTTGACCAGAGTTAAGTGTCAGGGGCTCAGACTTGGCATCCTTCTCCAGACGCCACCATTCTCTGTCGGAGAACAGGAGGATCAGTGAGCCCAGCTCTGGGGCTGTGTGGAGGAGGAAGAATGTTAGCTCAATAGAATCTTACGTCCCCCCTGGGATAAACCAGCCCTCAGAGCTCCAGGGGGCATAGCCAGACCCTTCGCTGACGCCAGATGGCGCACCTCAGGTTCGGAGCACCCACCTGTGGGGAAAGCCTTAGGGGCCTAGTCTACTCCCTTGCCCCCTTGATCTTGAGATGTAAGAGTTAACCCTATTTTTTAAAGACAGATGGTATCCTCTGTAAGCTATTCCTAGTCTTCAGCTCTGGGGATCCTCGCCCGTGTAGGAGGGTAATCACCAAGAAGAAAGCTTGCTATCAAAATTGTTTAGCGGTACTTTTAGCTCTGACTTGGCTGTTTTGTGGGGTAGGAAGGCTTTGCTCTTTCTACTTGGCATTTTGCATGCATTAAGGGCAATTAACACTGGCACTTGTGAGCTCAAGGTGTCAGGCTATCTTTAGACAAAATGCCTTGCCCTCAACTTTTTTTGAGTTGACAAAAGAGAACTTGGCTAATGCCTCCCCCCCCCCCAATTTTTCAAAACCATAACTTTATGTCACTTGTGGTTTTATATTAGCCTTTTGATTACAGCTCCAGTAGGTCTAGAGACCTCAAACTGGTAGAACCACTTGGCCATATCTTATCTACAAATTCTGTGTTGTCGTTCCCCCTACAGTGTTTGTTTTTAAACACTAGCTTCCAGTGGATAAAATTGGGGGAAATTGAATGAAAATCTGCATCTCTGGCTTTTCTTGAAAAGTAAGAAAATCAGGCAACAGTGGATCTTTGTTCCTGACCACAACTTCTTTGCTAAAGCTATGCTTCAGCCTGGCTTTATGGGCTTCTGAATTTAACTCCCCAGGGGGAGAAGATTAAGGAGTCTTCCAGAATGTCCAAAATATCCACTCAATCCCAGGCCGGTCCAGGAGAGGTTTCAACATTCCAGCGTAAGTTGTTTTGAAACAAGCTGCTAATGTTCGGCCCAACCACCAGATGTATTTGCTGACTGAGGACTTCTGTCCTCTCCTCTCCTTTGACTGCTTCTCCTTAAGATTCTTTCACTGTCTGTAGATGGTGTCCTGAAAGGACCACATCATGCCACTGTTCAGCACTTCATTTAATGGTTTCTATGTGTGGAGGGCAGAGACATTCTTTTCACGGCACAGGTGTGCCCTAGAGATATTGTGGGTTAAGTTCCAGACCCCTGCAATAAAGTGCATATTGCGAAAAAAATGAGTCAGATGAATTTGTTGGTTTCCCGGTGTCTATTGTAGTCTATTATATTATTGTAGTCTATTAAGTGTGCAGTTGCATGATGTCTAAAAAAATACTGTACTCACCTTAATTAAAAAATACTTTATTGCTGAAAAATGCTAACCATCATCTGAGTTTTTAACCAGTTATCATCACTGATCACAGATGGCCATAGCAAATATAATAATGAAAAAGTGAAATATCGTGAGAATTACCAAAATGCGAGTGACACAGAGACACGAACTGAGCAAACACTACCGTAAAATGGCACCAATAGACTTGCTCTGAGCAGGGTCGCCACAGACCTTCATTTTGTAAAAAACAACAGTAGCTGCAAAACACAATAGAGTGAATCACAATGAAATGAGGTATGCCTCTACTCTACTCTCCGGCCTTACAGTTAGCACAGCCCTTGGAATATCTCAGATGGCCCATCCATGTGCAGATTAGAAAGCTATGCTGGGAATCAGCTGTAGCATATCTGGGGTGGTGATGGAAGTCAAGGGTTGACAAACCATCCAAAAAGATGCAGGTGGTCTAGATGGTAGGAGGTGGGGTAGGTGGAGAAGTTAAAAATGAGAAGGAATACTTGAGTACAGGGTTCAAGGGTGGAGGAAGTGGCCCCTGGCAGAGGCCTGGGGACTGAATGCTTAAGAAGTGTGGTCTTGGGCACCTGGGTGGCTCAGTGGGTTAAAGCCTCTGCTTTCGGCTCAGGTCATGATCTCAGGGTCCTGGGATCGAGGCCCGCATCGGGCTCCCTGCTCAGCGGGGAGCCTGCTTCCCCCTCTCTCTCTCTGCCTCCTTGTGATCTCTCTCCCTCTGTGAAATAAATAAATAAAATTAAAAAAAAAAAAAAGTCTGTTAAAAAAAAAAAAAAAAAGAAGTGTGGTCTTAAGATGAGGGGTTGGGCAATTAGGGGGGTCAGAGAGCTCTGACACAGGCTGAGGTAGCTTTTTTTTTTTTTTTTCCAGATTTTATTTATTTGACAGAGGGAGATTACAAGTAGGCAGAGAGGCAGGCAGAGAGAGGAGGAAGCAGGCTCCCTCCTGAGCAGAGAGCCTGATGCGGGGCTCGATCCCACAACCCTGAGATCATGACCTGAGCCGAAGGCAGAGGCTTTAACCCACCGAACCACCCAGGCACCCCGAGGTAGCTCTTCTTGAAGTTCCCTGGACTCCTCTTTCTCTCCCCCTCCATATCCTGTTCTCCAGAACATACCATTGAACATATTCTCAAAATGCTTCTAGACTCCATGATCACCCCAGTCTTAGCCACAGGCATCTCTCACCTGCACAACTGAAAGAGCTTCCTTTTCAGTGTCCTTCCTCCACTCATACCTCTGGACTCTCTATCCTTCCCTTGCAGCCAGAGGGACCCAAACTGCCTGCTAGCCCATGAGGTCCTATAGGATTTCTTCTGTAACCTCTCTGATCACATTTCCCCTCCTCCTTTGCTCTCATGTCCCTACAGGCATACCAACACACCTTATAGTTTCTGAGCTTGTTAAGGGACTTTGCACCTGCTGTTTCCTAAGCTTGGAATGCTTTTCTTCCAGAAATCTCCAAGGCTCACTCACTTCTTCTAATCAGGTGTTGTCTTCCCCGGTCATCCACCTAGAACAGAATACTCCTCCCCACCATACACACAGGCACATGATTCCCTTCTCCCACTTTTCCTGAGAACACATATCATGTTACGTTATATATTTATTTGTTTCATTGTTTGTATTTTCCACTAGGATAAGTGCCACAAATGAAAGCAGAGACTTTTCTCGGCACATAATATATGCTCAATAAATAAATGAAGGAGCCTAGCAGATAAAGAGAAGTGAGAGATGCCAGAGTCAGGGTTGTCTTGGGGAAAAGAGGTAATATTTAACACACAAGAAGAGATTTTCCATATAACACTTGGTATACGTGATAAATATTTAATTCAACTCAATTCAATTGAAGTATTTATAGTGCAATTACTGTATGCAGACCGCAATGCCAAGAGATGTTTGGGATAAAGTATAATTAAAGTACAGATCCTGCCTGCAAACAATTTATAGGGAAGGAAGAGGGGTGAGGGCAAGTAAGACCCCTTATTTTTTTTTTTAATTTCCCATAGAATGTTCTTCATTGCCTTGCACTCTGGAGGAGAGGGTAACTAACTTTTTTTTTAAACAAGTTAATTACCAGTATACTCCTTCACAAAATCCTTTCATTACCATACTGTTCAATAGAATGAAAAACATCTTATAAACCCACAGTCCCTTTCTGAGTTCTGAACTCCACACCCTGCCCCCCAGTTGCTTTTTGGACATCTTTACTTCTATGACTCTTGGGCATCTCAAACTCAATATATCAATCTTATCCTATGTATTTTGATCTCAGTTTTTAAGGCAGAGCTGGTTTTTCTGCCCCATTCCTCACCTTCAACCTGGCATTCCACAGAGTTTACCTCCTGACATCCAGGGGACCTGCACATGTCTCTCCCTCCTTGTTGCTACTTCTGTGGTCCTGGTCACCATCATCTCCTGTCTGGATTTTCACCAACATCTACTAGAACTCCCCTCCCCTCCCATCTTCCACATCTTAGCCAGAGTGGTCTTTCTAAAATGTACATCTGATAACAGTACTGCCTTGCTCAGAAACTTCAAGGGGCTTCACCATGGCCCTGGGCTAAAATACACCCCCCCTTTTTTGAACGATTTTATTTATTTGTTAAAGAGTGAGAGAGAGCACATGTAGGAGGAATAGCAAGCAGAGGGAGAAGTGGGCTCCCGCTGAGCAAGGAGCCCAAAGTGGGACTCGACCCCAGGACCCCAAGATCATGACCTGAGCCGAAGGCAGACGCCCACCTGACTGAGCCACCCAGGCTTTCCTAAAGTCCAAGCCCCTTAACACACCATACAAAGCCCTCTAGGTTCTGACACCAGATTTCTTCTCTGCCATTTCTTGCCACTTTCTTACAGCCTAATTTGTGCCCAACAGAGCTTTCTGGCCCTCTAACTGGACTACTCTCTCTTCCCTCTAGGTCTTGGCGGATACTGATTCAGGGTCTGGACTCAGTCTTTCCCTCCCTTCTCTCCTTCCTCTGGAGCCTCCTTCTGCTCTTTTGAATTCTACCTAGTTTTCATTTCCTCTAGGAAGCCTTCCTGGCACCTGACCCGATCTGATCAAATCCCTCCTCCTCATGTCCCAACCCGGTAACACAGGATTCAGGTCCTAGCACCGCACTTCCTCAACACTTTGTTCTTACCTTGCCCTACCCGTTTTATAGTCTCCTCACTAGACGGCAAACTCCAGGAGGGCAGGACTGTCTTAGTCTATCTTGGTTACCTTTTGACCATTCCTACCCAGAAGGCATGTGTATTCATTAAGTATTGAATGGATGAAAATGCACTTGTTTGGATAGGGCTGTTCCTCATAAAATAATTACATCTTACATTTACAGATTGCTTAAGATGGGGCAGGCTCCATTCTAAGTGCTTTACAAGTGTGCCACGGACATCTCCCATAACCCTATTTAGTAGGGGCGGGCTATTTCCCCATACAACAGATGGGGAAACTAAGGTACAGAAAGGTTTACTCCACCAAGGTCGGCCGCAAGGACGTGGAAGAACCAGGGTTAGAACTCAGGCTGTGTTCAGAGTCCAATTCGGCCACAACTTCTAGAAGTTCTGCCCTACAATGAAGCACAACATGGGGTTCCACTACCTGAACGGATTCAAGTCTCCTGCTAAAGGCTTTGTTTTTGTTTCCCGTTAGGGGACACGGACTCCCTCGCCGCCCTCTTCAAGGCTCCTGGGTCCTTTGCTGGGCTTTGGGAAGGGCATTGTGCTTCTGGCCCACGGCGCAGCAGCCTGCGTGTGACGCCCTACTTAACTTTCAGGGCTGCCCGGCCCACACGCCCCCCGTGCCCAGGCCCTGGGGCGGCTCTTGCCCTTGGCAGGTGCGCCGGATAGAGAGCAGCGGCCCCCGCGTGCCCCCCCAGGCCCCTGGGCCCCG
>LNAC01000598.1:556263-621124 GCA_002007465.1 Ailurus styani
GGCTCCGCTCGGGGGTCGGGCCCGAGACCCTCCCCCGGCCGGTCGGGCGCGCGGCGAGCGCGCCCCGGCAGCGGAAAGCGCAGCCCCCGCTCGCTTGTCCCTCCGTCTCTTTTCTTTCCAATCAGCGAAAAATAAACACCCGGGAAGGTAAAACAATAGCGGGGCCACCTGGGACGCGGCGCGCGCGGAGCTCCCACGTTTGGGGCGGGGGCCGGAGGTGGCACCGGGAGTGGCGGCCCCACGTCGGAGCCGCCTCCCGCTGTGCCCCCGCGAAGGGTGGGGCTGCCCGCGGCGCCGGGCCCGGCCGGAGGCAGAGGGAATTCCCTGGAGTGAGGCGTGTGGGCAAAGTATCGCTGGAACAATCGGGCTTCCCGCAATTGCCCTGCTGTGGGCAGGGAAACTGAGGCGGGGGCCGGTGTAGCGACTTGCCCAAGGTCGGAACGCCCGGGCTGCCTGTCCTGGTCCGGGAACGGGACCCAGGCGTCCAGAGCTGCCCAGCGCTCAGCGCCTCTCGGTTTTGCGGCGCTGGTGTTCGCCGTTGATACATCTCTGTTGTGTTTGTTTTAGAAATCTGCTGGCATTGTGGGACCGGCTTCGCTTCGGGGCCGCTGAACGCCAACTTGCTTCGTGTGTTCTGGGTAGGTGTGGGGCAGGTGGCAGCTTCCTGACCTACCGACATGGATGGAGACGGACTTTTTGATGAAGAAACGCAGACAGTCGGTGCCATTCCGGGGCGATTTAGCTGTCAGAGGTTTTGACAAAACCTGCCCGGTTCCCTTTGGGAAATCCGAATGAGGGAGCTTACAGACACCTTCACTGGGAAGCCAAGGACATTTCTGTATAATCAGTGGATGAAAGGATTTTCTCAGACTCTTTTTTCCCTTTTCCTCGAGGATTAATTCACTGCGATCTACAATTCCAGTGGAAGCCGCAAGGCACGCGATGTGGCAGAAGCCTAGAGGGCCTTCAGAATTGTTCTGGACCCTTCTTTTAGCATAAGGGAGTTCAACACAAGCCACTGGTCGCACCCCCCCCCCGCCCCCATCTTGCCGATCTCTTCCCTTTAACCTTTTCTCATTTTTTGAGTTAAGTTCTGTTTCCAAAACTGTCCTCTGGAGCTATAAGTGGATTGCCAGAAATGAGCGATTAAGTGCGAGAGAAGAGGGAGCGTCCTGTGTTGTCTCCTCTCTGCTGCCGACATGAAGTGCTTCTTCCCAGTGCTGAGTTGTCTGGTTGTGCTGGGTAAGTGGCTCTGCTTATCAGTGCGATCGATGTGAAAGTTTAACCTGCTGTTGGGTCCTGTAATTCCTTGTGGTTCTTTCCCATCAACACTTGGCTTTGGGGGACACCAGGACACAGTCGATGTGTATTACAGGTTGGAATAGGGTACCAAGAGGCCCATTTCTGACCCGGCAGGAACGGTGAGATGTGGTTTGCTGTCTTTGAGAAGGAACATCTGCTGTCCTTGAAGTGTCTGTCCCCGGCCTTGCCTCGCGGTGAGATCTCCTCCATCCGCATGTCGGCGGTTTAGGGGCTCCCTGTGCCTTATTTACTTCAGTGTCTTCGCCTCTGTGTTGGTCCACATTAATTCCTAATTCAGAGTGGCAACGTTATTCTTACTGTGGCGAAAGTTGGTTTGGTGGAAACGATGGTGCGTTTTTTGTTTTGTTTTGCCTTTTGTGGGGGGGAGGAAGAAGGTGTGAGAGGAATAGGGTGGTGAAGGGATGCATTGCCCTACCTAAGTGGCATGGAGACAGAAAACGTTTGAGAGTACCAGTCTTATGTCCTCTCACCAAGGAAACTCAGAGCATAGTTCTGGAAGAAGAGAGACTGCTCTTGGGAAGCTGCTTGCAAGGGAATGTGTTAGGATTAGTTTGGGTGCCCCTACAGAAAGCCAGAATGCTTAGAGCAGGATGAAGAACTGTGGTCCCAAGAGGTAAACCCTTGACACCTGTCCTAGGGATTCCCTCCCCATTGCAGAGGTTCCCCTCCACCCCACTTTCTATGCCGTTGAACACCATCTTAGGTGTAGTATCAGAGGACACATCTTGGGTCTAGGATCAACTTCCTAGTCAGGAACTGATGCATCCTCTCTGTCCATCTCCTCAGACCTCGCCCAGGAGCCCACCCTGTGACCTCTCTGTATGGTTCTGTCCCCTGTGTGAAGAGGTCATCACGGCTGCCTATGGGGTCTGCATTTCCAAATCTAGATATTTGGCATTGATGGAGTTTATTCATGACCCGCTGGCAGTGGAGATTGCTCTCATGCATCGTTTGTACCCGTGTAGGAGTTCGCTTTTGGGTGGAAAGAACGGGTTTTGGAGTTCGAGAGCCTGATTTGAATCTGAGCCTCATCATGATGGCCTATGACCCTCTGTAAAATGGGATGATACCTCCAAGGGCTGTCCTGACAGTGAAAGGCTATAAGGTGTCCTGAATACCTTGACTGCTTTGAAAAATATCTGGAACACATAATAAATGTGTACAGTTGGTGGTTCTCAAACTTGGGTGCATGTCGTAATCACTGGGGGAAGCTTTTAAAAGTCCCGATCTCCCAGCAGCAACCCCAGACCAATTAAACCAGATTCTCTGGGAGGGTGAGCCAGGCATCAGTCTTCTGCTCTTCCAGGTAATTCCAAGTGAAAGAACCAGTGTGTGAGTTCATTGGTGCCAGCCCTGCCCGCCCCAGCACACACTCAGACACAGGGTCCCCGGGCAGGTTAGTCAGTGCTGTGCCCCTGGGGTGGGGGTGGGGGTGCTGCTGCTGAGGATAAGGTGTCCCGGTGTCTCCCGCCTGTTCAGGCAGAGTTAAGAAGGCAGGTAGCTCTCTGTGCGCCAGTCCTGAATATCCCATTGATATTTGTTCATACTGCATTTGCCATTCACTTGGTGTCTGGGTTTAAATCAGTAATTAGTGATTCATGTGGATTCAAGAGGACAAACAAGGAAGGCCCTGGGGAGTTGGAGGAGGCTGAGATGGCTCAGGCGGGATAGGGGGCTGGGTGGAAGGGTGGGGCCCAGGCAGGAGAAGGAGCCACCAATGGCAAAACAAGGAAATGGGACATTTGTGCCTTTTGTTTGTTCTGGCTGCTCTAGAAATGGGAGGCCGGCAGGTCCTGGTGCTGTTCGCCCTCTGGGCCACTCTGTGGACTGGAGCCTGGGCCCTAACGCTGTTCTCTTGTCTCCACCCCCAACCCCCTTATAAACAGGTGCCAGGGAGGAAAAGAGCGTCAATGTGGCTGTGAAGGGAAGCACTGGCCGCCGACCAGACGCGGGTGAGGGTGGGAAGGGTTAGAAGTGGGGGTGTGCCTGCTGTTCTGCATCCCGCTGCTGAAGGCCTAACTTCTCCCATCACTCGGGGACTGTCAGCAGGGCGGGGAGGGGCCCTTGCTACCCCCCCTGCTAAGCTTGGAGCGCCTGGGGTGTCTGGGGGAGGGAACAAAACCCAGGCTGGGGGTCTTATTTCCTGCTTGCAGTCTGGTGTGGGCTGATTCATGCGTCAGCATTCTTGCTGTGTAATGTGTATTAATGTGTAATGTGAATTTCAAAGAGCAAAGAATCCCAAGGTTTCAGTGCTCCTGTGGGTCACACACCTGGAACCAAATTTTGTTTGTACAAAGTAGGATGAGGGTAAGTACTCTGCGGAGTGGGGCAGGTACAAGTGCTGCCAGCCTCCAGAAATGGCCGTTTGAGTCCGAAAACCGTGTGACAGAACCTGAGGGTGGATCCGGGGTAAACCTCCCACATGTCTGCAACTCCCTCCACATCGGCGGACCGCGCTCTCTGCTCCCTTCCTTTGCTGGCATCTGCGATTTGGATCAGTTTCCTCCTTTTCTGCCTGTCTGGGGGCCGACTCCTGCCCTTGTGTCTGCCCTGCCCGAAGCCATGGTGGCCGCTGCGTCTTGTCTCTTCCCCTTGCAGCGCTGGGTGCCCCACCCAGCTTGGGAGCCGCTGGCTGCCACAGCCACCCTTGTGCCAATTCCAGAGCCACCCGGAGCCCGGGCCCGGTTGAGCCACGAGGGTTAGTGGGACTGTGGCGTGACCATGGCGTGCATGTGAAAAAGGAGGGAATGAGGAGAGAGGGAGAGGTGGCCGGGGCTGTGCCAGGCAGCAGCCTGCATGAGTGACAGGGACGTGGCAAGATGACAGCAGTGTGGCAGAGACAGAATAGGATTTGTGTCTGCAAGAACAGGAAGGGGCCAATCAGGAAAGATGAATATAAGCTTCAGGCCCATAAAGCAAATTTCGGCTTTACATAGCCATGAGGAGTTATGCCTCCTTAGGCCAGCACTGATGTTTCAAACAAGACAAAATAACTTTAAAAGTGTTGGCCAGGAAAGAGGAGATTGGGACGTCTCTGAATCAGCCCAGGAGAACCCGTACCTGCCTTGTGACCATTCATGTTCTCCTCCGGTGGCGGAGAATTTCACGTGTAGAGTTTGAGAAGCCTCTTGCTTGAATAGAATGGGACCGAGGCAGTGATCCCTTACTTCCCAGTTAGTTAGGGAAGAGGCCAGAGGGTTCTTCCAAAAGACACTGAAGGGAACTTTGATGTTCTGATGAGAGTGAGCTCAGAGGCAGGACTCATGATCAAAGGCAGAAGACACAAGAGAAGCAGCTTGGGACAGTCAGGGGATGAGTTCTGAAGATCGAGATTTATGGGAGAACAAACACCATCCCCACCCGTTGTCGCAGAGGTGGTACACTTTCCCTTTCCTGGGGACCATTTGACCTGGGTGCTGGAGAAAGGAATTCTTGTCCTGAGGACTAGACTGGCCAGGAGGCCTATCAACTGTGTGAATTACTGAGTCACCACTATGCCCCCAGGGCCACGTTAAGATGCCCCAGTCCCCTGAGTTCTGCATTGCATAAGAGAACAGTAATGATACCACCTCTCCTAGCTCTGGCCTTGGCTGTGAAGCGAGCCCCGTCTCATTAAGTCCTCCACATACACTCACTGGATAGAGGACTCCCAGCATCACCTTTCTGTAGATAGAGATGCTGAGGTCCAGGGAGGTTAAGGAACCTGCCTCAGGAAGACTACTGTACCAGCCTGGTACAGTGTTCCCCAGTGGTAGGGATCCAGGCCCCTTCCGTCCTGTCCCATGTGCACGCCCGCCTCCATTCCCAAGGTCATGGCATGGTCCAAGATGGCTGTGCTAGCCCCAGCCATCATGAAGGGGATAAAGGATTGGCGAAGGACAAGACCTTGTAATTTAAGGACATTTTCTGAAGGTTGTCCGCCCCTCTTCTGCTTATACCCCTGTTGGCTAGAACTTGAATGCATGACCGTACTCAGCTGCAAGGGAAGCTGAGAGATAGCATCCTTAATTCTGAGTGTCCAGCTAAAAACTGAGGGTTCCGAGGAGAGAACAGATTTGGGAGGGACAGCAGCGGGTTGCTGGCCGAGCGACAGAGTTAGTGAGTGACAGCACAGGGTTTTGAAGCCAAGATCATCTGGTTCAAAGCCTGAGTTCTTCCATCTCGCCAGCTGCCCCTCTGTGAGTGTGCGGCCCAGCCCCTGGCCTCTGAGAAGCCTTACCGGCAAGGCACGAGTGAGATGAGCCAAGAGTTGTTACAATAGGAAACAACATAGATCCGCATACGATCACACAGGCAACCTTGTGATTTTAGCAGTTGCGACCGTAGTGTTTTCAGACTGTGTATGTGCCAGTCACTGCTAGACACTTGGCAGAGCAAAGCCCTTCTGTGCGAAGGACCATCCCCGGGGTGTGCACTGCTATAGCCCCAGAACTCAGCCTTACTCCTGGCACAAAGTAAGTAGGTGATCAGTTAATTTTTTGACGACTGAATGGTTTCTATATTGGCTCTCTTCCAAGACAAGGAAACTCAAGGCTCAGGGAGCTTAAATCGTTTTGCTCAAAGGACAAGAGCTAGAATGGGCAGAACCTGGATTTGAATCCAAGTTGGGCTCTAGAACTTGTGCCTTTAAAATGTCACCAAACAGGGTGACATTTAACCTTTCTTGAGCCCTGGATCCTTTGGGCAGTCTGGTGAAGCCTGTGGACCCCTTCTCTGGAGAACATTTTGAAATGTGCAAATAAAAACACATCGGCTAACAAAGGAAATCAATTATATTGAAATATAGTCATCAAAATATTAAACCAATTTATGATTATAGCAATATGCTTCTTTAGTAACGCATTAAATAACAAGCTCTAGCAGCAGGTCCAACAATTATTGTAATTACGGCATAGTGAGGCACGAAAACGGTATGTTGAGGAATCTGTGTCAACCGTGATGTGATATGAAAGCGTGTGTGATTTTTGTTGTGACAGAGTCACAGGTCCTGGAGACATTGTCGTGATGGCTGCCTGCATCCATAATCAAACAGTCCACATTCACAGAGAGGTTAGTTGAAAATAAAAGCGTATTTTTCTTTTCCCATTCAAGTTCACATAGCTCCTGACTTCTGTTCAGGGACCCCTGTGAAGTGCAAAGTAAAGTTCAGTGTAGGCGGTGGTTGCTGGGAAGACGCCAAGTGAGAGGACTTCATTAGCTTTCGGAAACAGGCAAGGTTTCCATGTGGGGAGCATTCTGTTTCCGGTAGAATCCTGACGGTGCAGAGGAGACAGCCGTCGTAATGGTGGTCGAGTGGCCCTGTGGGAGAAAAGACTGGCGGTGGTTTTAGGGTCCAGTTCAGCTGGGATGATGAGGACACACAGAACCGGCTTCAACTGTAATGAGTCTGGGATCTGGGCTTAGGCTGGGCCCCCAGGAGCCCAGGCAGACCACTTCCGCTGAGCCCTGGCCTGGAAACTGAATGAAGTGGCTCCGTTGCTGGCCTCCCATGGTCCCTGGCCTTGTGCATCCTCCATTATGGCTCCTTGATTAATAATTTTCGGTTCCTTTGGGAGCTCTTCATTTGCCATGATTGGACACCTGTTTCCTTGCTGCTTGAAAGTGAGTGCAGCTAACTCCTCGCGAACGGTTGGTTTTTAATTTAAGGAAATTTAGGACACCTGTGCGTGAATGCCCCCTGATTTTCAAAGAAATGAGTGGTTGCGTCAAAATCAAGCTTGCATTTGTAGAAAATCACATGTTGCCAAATACCCTCATCAAGAAGGCTTTATTAAGTGACTAATTGTGGGCCACAGTGGTGGGCACTTAACAAAGACCATGGCAATGAACCTCCCTTAACTGGAACCTTCAATTAAGTGGGATTTTGTTTTTTATTTTTGAACTCCACTTCTGAAAGGCAAAAATCGCAAGATGTGGTAGCAAAAGGATTTATTCTAGAAATTAGCTTCCAGGCCACCATCCGTCCAGTCTCTACATCATCCGCATCTATAATTATAGTAGCAGAAGAGAATGATGAGCCTCAGGGCACTGCAAGATCCTAAATCAAAGATTAAATTATATTAACTCTACTCAGGCTGGAAAGTGGTCAGATGTATTTTAAAAACCTTTATAACAGGCTTTGTAATAATGAGAGTCGAAGCAAAGTTTCTGCCTAATCCTCTATTAACCCTTTAATTAAATTTCCCCAAATACCCGTCATCCAGGTGACCCAGGCTTTGCCGAATGTCCCTGTCTTCTAGGTGATGATCATCTAAGGCCGGCAGTAAATCAAGTGGTAAATCACTATGTAAACGGACAGGAAGACAATGGTACTATGTGCTCTCGGAGGATAGGCATCTTTTGGGGAAGTTGGGGCTGGGCAAGTTTGTTCTTGCTTTCAGCTCAGCAGGAGTAGGGAGGGAACTCTCTGTCCAGGAGAGGGATGAGGCTGGAGTAGCTTGTGAGTGGTCAGTCTGGAAAGGCTGTCTGGAAGAGCTGGAATGTTAGACATTTCTTAAGTAATAGGACAGTGAGGACCTGGCAGAATTGCGGGGGTGGAGGCCATCCTGGGCACTTCGGGGCTGCTTTAAGAGGGCTTCCCAAGGAGTGGAGAAGCCTGAGTGTCAGTGGCCGGGGCCTGAAGGAACAGTCGGTTGGCATGAGGTCTGGGTATTTGGGCCCCAGACAGAGGGAGATACCAGAGAGCTGTAAGAGGGTGTCCTGGAGGACCCCTGGTGAAGTGCCCAGGGAGGGTAGGAGGCATTCCTGGAGGTGGGGGTCTAGGGTGGAAGGGAAGGGGACCTGTTTCTGTACCAAGGAAAGAGCTTTCATGCATCCATCATAACATTGTCAGGGCAAAGACATTCTAGCAAAACTGTGAACTCAAAGAAATGGGTGGCCTCTTCCCCTTGACTTTCAGGCCCCTAGGCCTAGGCCCCATTTTATTAAAATGGGGGTAGAGGGTGGTGGGGGACAATCTGATACCAGTTGTGTGTTCTTTCCCCAAATCTGATTCTTTGATGTCTGGGCATATGTTCGGCATTGCCTTAACTTGGCCTTATTTTTGTGTGTTTAATACTGGTTTTGTCTGTAACATCCATTTTCCCATTCTCTGGAGAGCAGTCCATGCCACCTTTCTCCTGGTGACTTCTGAGACACTGTCTGTGCCCTCAGGCCACTGGGTCCTGGCCTGTGGCGTGCTGGTGACAGAGATGTGTCATGAGGCAGGTGGTTGACCTCCTTCTCACGGACCCCTTTGATTAACTTCCCTTCCCTCAGGAGCCCCATCCATTTGAAATCTTCTGTCTCTCAGCATTAAGTAGTAATTAATCTGTTTTTCCTTCGTGGTAACCAGTATGCTCACTCGCTCTTGCTTTAGTGATATCGTTCAACCCTAAAGCAAAATTAATCTGACGCTCTGCATTGCCCATGACCAAAGGACACATGTGGCTGTATCTATTAGGTACCTTAGCCCTGTATCTGCAGTGTAGGGGAAGTGGTGGCATTGTTGGGTGTTTTGCAATGTCTGAGGTGGCCAGCTTTCCTACCCCACGTGTTGCTTTGAGAGCCTCGGGGCACTTGGATAACCTAGAAGGTGTTTGCCCATTCGTTGATTGTGTTGGTGACCTTGACTGACTTTGCTAGGAAGGACTTTCTGTATGGAGATGAATAACCAGCCATTGCTGTAGGTCAGTACACACTTGTCCCATCCAGGGACAATCTCCTCCTCTTTTTTTTTTTTTTATTTAAAGACTTGCAGAGAAGTTACACAACCTCTTAGATGTAACGATCCCATCAATCTTAAACTTCAGTGAAGACTTGATTGGAATTAACTCATAATTTAAAACAACAAATAAAGTGCTTTAGGGTAAGACGTTGTATAAAAATGAGATCACGAGAGATTGGTTTCAATTTTGGAAGGTAGCTTCTCTTGTTTGCTTTGTTTTTTTGGATTTTGAGTCATTGACAGAGGTAACAAGGGAATGTAGTTGTGAATAAAAAAACATCCAGACAGCGCAGGTGGAGAGTAAAATGTGAAAGTTCCCCGCTCTGCCCCATGTCCCTTATTGAGTCTGATATATATTCTTCACAGTGTGATAAATATTCTTCCAGATCTTTTTTAGTAATTTCTATGCATATATTCACACCAGTATAGATTTTTTTTCTGACATAAATGGAATCATACAGAACATATTGTTCAACAACTTGATTTTAAAGGGGTAATTTACCTCACTATTTTTTCAGGCTTAATTTTATGGCCGTATCAGAACTGATTTGGTTATTTTATAGCTAGTTGGAACTGTAATTTGTGAAATCATTGGGGAGTAGTGAGCCTCATTCAATAGCTATATCACGGAATAATTTTGTCTTGCTGTATCAAGAGCAAGAGTCATAATATAAACACCGCCCTTAAATTTTAATGTACTTAATGAAAATAATTGACTTGTTTGTTCTGAGTATTTTCTCCCCAAACGCATAAATTTAACAACTTAGGTACACCCATATTTCGTTGACTGTTTTAGTTATAATTTTGAAATTATGTTGAATTCAAATGAAGCCTATTTAAAACTTACTAATAGGATAACTATAAATATTGGGTTTGGGGTCTAATTCAGTCAGGCTTTGTATTTGTAGACTAGGGGGGAAAATGAGAGAAGTTTTCTTGCATTTTCAATTCCCCAGTGATTCTTCCATTTAGAATGAACTGGACTAGAGTAACCACTGAGGTTGCCAGCTACCAGACATTTAAGACCTTAACCCAAAAGAGCAGTTTTTTTTTTCTCTCTAGGCCTGAAGCAGCTATTTCTGTAAAAAAGATGATCATTTCAAAGTGTTGGGTTACTTCTCAGGCTCACTGGTGTGACTTTCTTTAAATCCCTGGGAGCAAAAGCAGGTTTCTTGGATGGGTCACCTTTAGACCTGATTTTTAAAATAGTTATTTTGGAGGGGTGGTGGTTGGATTCACGTATCGTAGTTGACCCTTCTTCAACATTTGACCTGCTCCCCCCCATCCGGAGACCGCTGTTCTGCCAGAAACCACCTACAGGACTTTCCTAGGGAGACTTTTCGTCTGTTCATTCAGCAAATATTCGAGTGTGGGCTCCAAGCAGTTCCTTGTTTGGTTACCTCCCATAACCAAGAATTGAAAGGTAAAATCATGAGAAACATTTTAAGAAGTCACTGGATCTGTATTTTTTTTTCTTTTTAAAGATTTTATTTATTTTATTTGGCACAGAGAGAGAGATTACAAGTAGGCAGAGAGGCAGGCAGAGAGACAGCGAGAGGAGGAAGCAGAGACAGCGAGAGGAGGAAGCGGGCTCCCTGCCGAGCAGAGAGCCCGATGCGGGCCTCGATCCCAGAACGCTGAGATCATGACCTGAGCCGAAAGTAGAGGCTTTAACCCACTGAGCCACCCAGGCGCCCTGGATCTGTATTTTTAATCTTAATAAATAGATTATTTAATAACACTCTGACGTGGGGGAACTCTTTTCTGTCCCTGAGGTCTGTCTCTTCTCTTACTGTTACTTAACATCTTTTCCTCCTGGTCTGTTCTCATCTTTCCTCTAGCAGCTGTGAATTACACATACCCCATCAGCCCCGACGAAGGCCTCCGAAGGAGTGAGACATGAATGTCACTGATTGGGGGGGGGGTTTTGGGTGGGTGGTCCTGTGAGCACAAATTCTTCCTTTGGAAAGTACACAAATATCCCAAGTCTTGGATATGTGGAATGTCCTTCCTAACTGCTGTGGATATTGTCTGTCTCTGGGAATTGGGAATTTCATCCTCAGCTCTGAATTTCTAGGAAGCCAGAACAAAAGAGAAATAGAGCAGTCACATATGTCCCATCACACCTGTGGCAGCTTCCACACCAGGCTTTGTCCTAAGGACCTTCATGTCGGGACTGTGGGGTGGTAAGGTTGATGTGTCTCCTGCCTTATACCCCACCTCCATACTTCCCTATCGAGTGGCTCCCCTAGGGGAGCCTTGGGAGATGAGGCTGCAGGGACAGCTCAGGACCCCCTCCGGTGTTGGGCCTGGGTTCCGGAAACTGTTGTGTCCGCTCAGGGGGATCCAGGCTCTTCGCCAGGTGCCGTCCCCTGACCCAGGGCTGCTACCCCTAAGCACTCATCGATCACTCCTTCCCCTTTCACAGCCCCCGAAGTCGCAGGTTCCAGGCAGGTTGGAAACTGTGCTGAGTGGGAGTCACCCCAGCCCCAAAACTGGTGCCGGCTGCTCCCTGGAGCATCTGGACGGAGCCCTCCTTCTCCCCACAGGCAGCGCTTTTCCGAGGCCTTCCTGGTGGGCCTCATCGGTTTTGTTCCATGCTGGGTTTGTGTTGGTTGGGAGTTGGCTGGTCTGTTGGGGGTTCTGCTTCCCACACGGACCCGTTGGTTAGTTTATCAGAGATGGCACGTGGAGTCATTCTAGGCTTATCCTGAATCCAGACCACCCTTTGGGACGCTGTTTAGAGATGATTTGCTGAACAGTTTCTTAAGGTCTCCTGATGTTTTAGCATCCAAGGAAGCGTGCTGGATGGTGTTGCCATCTGTCTTCTAGTCTTCCATTACCGACAAGCAAGATCACATCCGAGTGCCCTGCCCAGCCCGTCCTCTGTCCCTCTGTCAGAATGGGCTGTGGCCCCCAGCTGGGGCTCCCAGCACCTTTCTGGCTGGAGGAACAGCGTCTGGAATCCTTCCTCACACATGTGAATCCAACCCTTCTGAGCAGCTCCCCACCCTCTGCCCTCCAGTGGACTTCTGGAAGGCAGAAACTAGGTTGAGAACTCCTGTGCCTCTGGGCTCGAATGTATTTGAAGAGAATCCTGAGGGGATCTCATGTGTAATCCTCTTCTCTTAAAGGGGAAGTGTTCTGGAGGTAAGGGAGGGACTGCCATAGGCCTGGGTTGGGCCAGAGTGGAGGGACTGGAGACTGCCCCTCACAGAAGAGAGAGGGAGTCTGGTGTGCCTGGTCTTTGTTTTAAAGTGAACACATGACGTAATACAAACATTTGCCTTTCCACTCTTACCCCCCACCCCCAACCACCACAGAAGAGCTGTAATTTTCCATATTTGGAATTTGGGGAGAGCCAGGCCTCATTTGAGGACAAGGCCAGATTCAATCTATGCTTTGGGGGAAAGTAAGTAAATACGAGAGCCTTGAGGGCTGTGGTATTTATGGCGAGTCTGTGATTACTGCATGTGCCTCCTTGTCATAATTTATTCAGCAGCCCCTGATGTCCTGGAGCTGGTGCTGTGCCCATCAGTAATCCGACTCTTGTTTTCTTCTGCATATTTTCCCTTTTGCAAATGTATAGGCATTCAGCTTTAATCAAGTAGGCTTTTACTCTGTCATCTGTAAGGGGGATGACTGAAGTCATGTGGAGGATTTTAAGTAACTAATCTCTTAAGACATTCAGAGCATAATCTCCTCCAACCCCTGATCATCCCGCCTGCATCTGTGAGATTTGTGCGGTGCTGCAAAGGAGGCGGGATGGGGACTCTGGCATCCTTCGGAGAGTCCGGGCGTCCTCCTTGCTGGCGACAGATTTTTGTTGGCTTTCGGCGTGGGGAGAGGGCCTGCTGATCGTTTGCCATGTCAAGAGCGTTCGAGTTGCTCCATGAATGTGACCAGTGTGTCAGTAAATCTTGGAGCCGGTGCAGAGGATGAGAGGCCAAACGCGCATGGAGATACTGTCCAAGTTCACTGATGTCTGTGCATTGTATCCGGGGCTGGCTATCACAGACAGGCTGCAAGATGGACAAGAGGCCTGTGGGTCAGTGCTGTTCAACGACATTGTCATTATGTTATAGCAGATCAATCAAAAGATCGGGGGTACAGGTTCTAAAATTTTCATGTGCTTTGCTTAGAATTGGAATGAGACTTCGTGTGTGCATGATTTATTAGACTAAATTGGATTATGGTCACTCTTCGAATTGTCCTTTCTTGATTTGCTGTTTTCAACCCCTTTCAGCGGTTAGCTCGTCTTCATCTTGCCATCAGAAGTGTCCTCCTGCAAAGGAATTTGGCGAATATTCTTGCAGGTGCAGACTTTGGTACTGTCTCTTCCTATGACGGTAAAAACGGAGAGTAATGAGAAGGATTAGTTTGAATTAGTAAAATGTTTGAATTACCAAATATTTTTCAAGAACTTCACTGTTATTACTTTTAAGTAAATACCATATCTCAAACGAGGCTAATAGAGTGCCTAATAAAGATCCTTGGGGATCCTGCTTTAGGAGAGAAATAAGAATGATTTGCAATTAGCACACCAATTGTTTATGTAAATGGAGTTTCTGAAAAACTGGATTGTGCGTGAAAACAGTTTGTTCTCTTAAGTATTTTAAGTAGTCCCCATGAAACCCTGTGTATGTACGCTGCCGGTAGATTCTGTGTGGTATAAAGACCTATTTTGTGAAGACCTAATTCAGCCCTATTAGCAATACCAGAACTCCCAAGTTAGTCGAGTCCCTGATCTAAACACCACCGCCCCCAAGGCTGCCGCAGCACCTGCACTTACCTATTTTAACATGAGCCAATAAGTTTAGCAAATATTTAATGTGTTCTGCCACGTGCTTGGCAGTGCCTTATACGGAAAAGACAATGATCATCATCCTTGTGTAGCTTATAGGCTAGCAAAGAAGTCAAGCAGTCCACAAATAAGTATGCATAGAGTTAATTACAGGAGTGAAGCTAGATGGTATATTACTTTTTAATTCACGGTCTACTGCATTAGGCTGTAAGCCCCATGATGACAGGGATTATGTCGGTGTCGTCGGCCACGTTGTCTCAAGCCCCTCCTTAGCCTGTTGCCTGGCATGGAGGAGATATTAGATCGAGTTGTGTGACATTGCCACATTTGTAGGTCAGCAACAGTTGAATGTCAGCAATGTCACAGGGTTCAACGTAATAGTTGTGCAGTCGATATGTGTTGAATTTTGAATGCGTAGTATAATCTGCTGAGCTCTTAGAGTACGCTGCATTTAACAGAGTTCTCGTTAGCCAAGGAGATGCCCGCTACGGTATTTGAGGAGGAGCTCTAAAATTTCAAAGAGCCAAAACTCGCAGACCTGTGACGTCAGGTAGAGATGGTGGATCAGTGGGACTTCAGAGCCTTGCGGTCCATATGTTTTGTTTGCAATTCTTGGCACATTTCCCAGCCTCAGATGGAGGTATGTGTATCCGGGGCCTGGAGTGCTGTCCCGAGTCCAGAGATTCCAGGAGAGGATGCTGGGAAGCTGAGATGAAGACAAAGACCTGAGGAGGGTGACCTGTCTCTTTAGTCTGGGGGGAAGGGAGTGCTTGCTTTTCCAGCCCAGACGTCCCTCATTCTCATAGTCAACAGAGCTATGTGTGCCCACGAAGTGCTGGGTTACTTGCTAGGCACTGACAGCCCTCATCGTGAGCCTCCTTTGTGCCTGCCACGTTTGTGGGCTGATCTCATAGATTACGGGCCCATTGGAAGCAAGGGTTGAGCTGAGGAGAGGGCCCAGCTGGGCCCTGCTGGGAGAAGCTCAGGGCTCTGGCCCGTGGCCTACTCCCTATCTGGGGAACTGGGAGTTAGGCCCAGCCAAGGGCTGGGACCAGAGCTTCCCAAACCTCCTCTATGGAGTACTTTTTTTGCATCTGTTTGGATTTATTGGCCCTCTTTCCAGTTTCTCTGCACAAATGTCCTTTGTGCCACTCCATTATAATGCTCACTATTTTCTCACACCCACAGGATAATTTCTAGTTTGGCTCAATGGCACAGCTCGCTGTTGAGCATCTTATGTGCCAGCACAGGATGGGGGTGGCAAGTTCAGAAAACACAAATGTGTGACGTCAGTCCCAGCCTGTGGGGCCAGCACTTGGTTACCTCCACAACGGCTGTTCTTTTCTTGACGGCAGAGCCCCGATTTGGTTCAAAAGTCACGTCTCTCCCGGTACTGCTCAAGGAAAAGTGACCCCACTTCTGGCTCCAGAGTAGAAAAGCTGACCGATCTAAGCCAATTGTGGAGGCCCGTAGTGTGGACATGAGTGAGTGACAGGTTGTGGCCAGTGAGATATGAAGAGAAGTCTGCTGTGGTGTTGGGAAAAATGTCTTCTCTTAGAAACACAGAAGGACAGCTCCTTCCACTAGATTCTTGGAGATGAGAGAGCAGCCATCATGTCACCATGAGGAAAGTAAAGTTGTTGAGCCCTCAGAGGGAGAGGAACCAGAGCCACTGAACACTGAGCAGGTCGAGCTCCTTACTTCCTGTCTTCACAGTTTCAGCCAGTTGAGTTCGTGTTTTCTGCTACTTATAGTTGAAGACCACCTGTATTAGACACTCCCTCCGAGGAGCAGGAGGTAGGATTTATTCGTATGAAACAGTACACTTCAGCTGATCATCAGAAGGCACTCTCTTCAGAGCCAGCACTGAGCCCTGGGGTTAGCCAGAAAGGAGAGAGCTAAGTCCACGGGTGAGCAAAGCTGGAGCGAGGCAATTGTGTTTGGAATGGATCCTGGGGTCGGATTAGGATTTGTGTGGGAAGAGCAGAAGGGCATTCCGAGCAGGGGATGGCATGAGCAGGCCTGCAGAGACAGGAGTGGATGCGGCACTGTCAGAGAACAGTGAGATTATGTCCTGACTAATTCCACAGGCAGATCCTAGAGCATGGCCAGCTGCAGGCTCAGAAGGTGACCCCTTGACCCATGCAATGGAAAGGGTTGGGAGCGGGGGAGAAGCTAGGAAAGGGGACCATGAGCGGTATGGGGAGGCAGCCATGTACCAGTTTGGTCAAAAGGGGAGATGGGAAGAGCCGAGTGGGATAATTCAGTTCCAGCTGGTGAGATTCGAGGTGAAAGGGGTAGGCAGTGGTGGAAGATAGCAAAGGAAAATTGGAAAGGAATGAATAACTGCTGAGAGAAGGCTTGATTGAATGTGGCAAAAAGGGGAAGTCTAGAAGCTGCCTCTAAGTGTCTGTGTGTAATGTGTAATGGCTTGGGAAATGATGTAAAATGGAAATTTGAAAGAGGGGATCAATTTTAGGACGATGCTGTCTGGTCTCTGTCACTGGGGTTTTGAGGTAATGGTGGAAGATCTAAGCAATGGGACCTTGGATTCTTCTGAAAATACAGGTCAGGCCTTGGGAATGAAAGGCCAGGGCTTAAGATAATGTGTCAGGGCCAGTGCAGATCTGCGCAAACTCCTCCAGGTTTGTGGTGGTGTTGGGTCATGTGACTAATCTTAGCCAATGAGACAGGTGAAGAAGTAGCAGGTGTCATCTCCTGGTGAAGGAAGGCAGCTGAGACAGCTAAGAGCTGGTACCCACCCCCCCACCCCCCTGCCAGGCCAGAGAACATGCTTGGGTCTGATGAGGGCAGGGGCCATGGGTGTGGCCACAAGGGGAGGAGGGCCTCCTCCCAAGCATCAGACTTGGCTCACTAGACCTTTGGCTGGGAGATGGTCGTGGAGGCCAGACCTGCTGTTGTAACGGGGTGGCATTGCTAACTGCTGTTTGTGTAGGATCCGGTGCTACGGGGTCTTCACATTACTTTTTTTTTTTTTTTTTTTTTTAAGATTTTATTTATCTGACAGAGAGAGAGTGTGAGAGCACAAGCAGGGGGAAGGGCAGACAGAGAGGGAGAGGCAGGCTCCCTGCTGAGCAGGGCCCTGAGATCCTGACCTGAGCCTGAGGCAGATACATAACAAAGCCACCCAGGCGCCCCTTCAGGTTATACTTTAACACCTCCTTCTGACATGGTTTGCTCAGAGGTCTGCGCTGAATGGGTTAGATAGAGTTCGCTGGCTGCCTCTCCTCCTTCCTCTGGGGCTCTTGGTGTTCTTGGAGGGCGAGTTCACTTCTTGCTCCTGTCCCCCAAGGCCGCTTAGCT
The DNA here is from genome assembly GCA_002007465.1 of Ailurus styani. Classification (NCBI taxonomy): domain Eukaryota; kingdom Metazoa; phylum Chordata; class Mammalia; order Carnivora; family Ailuridae; genus Ailurus; species Ailurus styani. The sequence goes on from LNAC01000598.1 coordinate 573,420, forward strand.
TTCCAGGGTAGGGGCTCCCTGCTCAGGGGCTGTGGTGGGGAGACGGCTGCTCTCTCCACAGGTACTAGAAATGTCAAGGGCTGGTATCCACTGGCGACCAGCTTGAGCGTCTCAGTCATCAGTGGAGCTAGAGGTAGGGCTTCAGGGAGAAGTTCCAGACCTCCAGATTAGACTCAGCACAAGGTGCTTTTTAATCTTTCCTCTTCTCCAAAGATGGAAAGTGTGCCTCTTCTTCAAGGCTCAGGAGTGTGGAGCTGGCCCCTGGACGAGACCACTCTTTGTTGCAGCACCCGGCTCATTGGGCCTGGCTGACTCACATTATTTTCCTCGGGGCAGGGGCTGGGAGGCAGTGCTGGGAGGCTTCTGGGATCTGGTTTTCCTCAGGCAGCGAGTTAAAGTGCAGATGCCCAATCTGATCTTGCTTTAAACAAAGCAGAGTTAGTTGCAAGGGAAAGGCTTTTGTGAGGCGCCTCTCCTGCTCTGGGTGTGATCTCTGGTGTGTCCTGTTTCTCATCTCACTGAAAACTTTGAGCCCACAATTACCCAGACGAAAGCCCTGGAGGTGGGGGTGGGGGTGGGGTGGGAAAGCCACCGTGGGCCCCTTGGACCCCACTCCCTGGAAGTTTCCAGCTCCTGAATTTGAAAACTTAAAGGCATGGAGGGGCTGTCTCTCTGTCTCATGTGTTTTTGTAATTTTTCCTCCTCTTCCAACAACACAGAGGTGTCATAAATATTTGTCGGTGCCATTCTGTTCACGGGCAGCCACTCTTGCTTTCTTTCCCCTTTGCTCTCCCTGCTTCCACTGACAGGCCTCGAAGGTCCAAGTGTTGTCCCAGGAGGAGGATGACACTGAAGCCATCTGTCAGCCTGGCCTTTCCCTTGTCCATCTGTCCTTCCAGTCATCCTTCCATCTGTCCACCTAGCCAACATTCAATAAGCATTTGTTACTGAGCCAGCAGTAGGATTTGGGGCAAGCTACTTAACTCTTCTAAGCTCCCATTTATTTCCTCATCTGTAAAACAATAGGAGCCACTCACCGGGGGTTAGTGTCAGGATGGAATGGGGCCGTGGGAGGAGAGCACGGCCACGGGCCTGGGGCCTGGTCCATGCTCAGGAAATGGTAGTTGGCGCTCAGGACCTGGGCACCTCCCCGGTCAGCTGACTGGCCGCAGGTTGCCTTGGACACCGGTGGCCATTTGGAGATTGGATTTAGGCCACAGTACATAGTTGCTGAGCCATAAATGCAAGACCTTTGGACTCCATTGTCGCATTCCTTGGGATATCTTGCTGTTCTTGTCTCAATCTCGGCGGGGCCACCGTCGCCGGGCTCTGGAAGTCTCCGAGCGTTGACTGCATACATTGGCCTCAGAGTGTTCACCGGCCTTGGCGTCATTTGAGGTCGAGAGCGTGGGCAGCTCTGAGGGGTCTCCTCACCCCGCTGATGGGGCCGCACTGCCTGGGTCTCGCCTGCCCGTCTGCCTCCCCTTTTTTTGCCACCTGCCACACCTCTGCCTCTAAATGTTGCCTTAATCCGCTACGTGAGCCATTTTCATCTCGCGCCTTCTCCATCTGCTCAAGCTCCTGTTTCTGTCAGGGCTCCTGTTCTCTTGCCTGTTCTTCAGGATTGCCCTCATCCTGCCTCGTTTTCCAGCACTTTCAGGGAGCAGCGTCGATGGCATCTCACGCAGCACGCTGGGTTTTATGGAAGGAACCTGCCGTTGGCATTTGAGTGTCAGGGAACAGCCGAGTATCTGATTAGAGGCTCCTGGGGAAGTGAGCTGTTGGTGGCCGGCCGGCGTGCCAGGGGAGGCCTTGGGAGACACCCGCGAGGAGGGGCATGCTGTCGGCTACCAGGCTTTCCTGCGCCTGGCAGGGGCTCATGACCTGAGGGGCCCACCGTTCGCCCCCTACCTTCCTTCGTCATCCCAGCTTTAGGTGTCCACCTTTTCTGTCCTTCTCCACTGACAACTCACTTGCTTCTGCCTCTGGCAGCGCTGGAACCCTGTACCTACCCTGAAGCGGCCCCTCTCTGCGTCATTCCTACTCTCCCCCAGTGACCTGAGGAAATTCTCGCCTTCCCTCTTTATGAACCACAAACTAACCCTGTCTTGGCTGGTAAGTGTATTGTGCTAGGAGCAACTTCTTTTTTTTTTAAGATTTTATTTATTGGACAGAGAGAGAGAGATCACAAGCAGGCAGAGAGGCAGGCAGAGAGAGAGGAGGAAGCAGGCTCCCCGCTGAGCAGGGAGCCCGATGTGGGCCTCGATCCCAGGACCCTGAGATCATGACCCGAGCTGAAGGCAGAGGCTTTAACCCACTGAGCCACCCAGGCGCCCCCAGGAACAACTTCTGAAGTAAAATGAGACACCGAAGAACAGGCACCGTCCCCTTCCAAGCTCTTTACAGTCCCTCGAAGTCTTGCGGATCCGTCCTCTCTTTGACCCTGCCCCCTGGAAATTTCTAGCCCCTCCTAGAGATAGCGATAATAGTGGCACATCCCCAGAAGCCCGGCGGAGGAATGCGCTGTCCTGGCGCCTGCGGGAAGTGCCGGGGAGTGGCTGAAGCTGGGGTTCCGTGTCACGGAGCCCCAGGGTTCAAACAGCAGTGGGAACAGGCTGCAGTGGGTTATAAAGGAGACTTTGTCCTGCTCCTTGTCGGCTCTGTGTTTAAGCCGGGACCGGAGATGATGCAGTTGTGGGCAGGCGCTTGCTGCACCACCTCATTAAGGTAGAGCAAATGAGAGGCCTGGAGGCCCCAGCCAGGCTGGCCTTCGCAAAACGGTCCACAGCAGTCCGGCCCTCGCCACCCCCTCCGTGACGGCCTCCGTCTTCCCTCCAGTCTCACAAGCAGTCGCAGTTGCAAGCTTCCCTCCGCCCGCGGGGCTCCACTCGGGCTGCAGGTCCCCCTCCTAGTCTGGCTGGGCCCAGCCTTCATCCCTTGCTCTCCCCAGGGGTCTGGTACTTGCCCGAGCCCTCTGGCGCATCCCTGACCCTGGCTGGCTGCAAGGTTTACCGACCAGTCGGGGGGCTCCTTCTCACTGAGGGGGGAAGCAGAAGCGGACATTAATTGACCTCCCACGTCCTCCCATCCTCGGCGTTCTCTCTCACGTTCTCTGACTTCATCCCTCCAGTTTCAGGTCTGAGGACTGTCACACAGCCCCCGTCCAGATCCGGCAGTCGGGCACAGCAGGGTCATGTGGCTTCTCCAAGTCACGTCCAGCAGGGGCCCCTTCCTGCTAAGGAACAGGAACGGAGTAGTGTTCTAATCTGCTTTATTGTGGTATAATTAACGTACAACAGAATTAAGGTCGAGTATGCGGTTCTCTGCTGAGACGCAAACGTTTGTGTAAACCACTGTCAAAACCAAATAGAGAACCCTCCTGTCACCCTAGAAAGTTCCCTCCTCGCACTTCCAGGCGCAGCGGCCCTGGGGCTGGTTTCTGTTACTACGGTGTTGCCTACTGTCTGAAGCCTTTTGAATTTGGCTTTCGTCCCTCCGCATAACGCTTTTCCAGTTCATTCATGTGGTTGTGTGGACCTACTTTAGTTTTTTGCCGAGCAGTGTTCCGTAGTATGGATAGATCACAGTGCGTGATGGATAAAATGTCCTGTGGATGGACACTTGGGTTGTTTCCAGTTCGGGGCGATTATAAATGAAGCTGCTGTTTCATGTGTAAGTCTCTGTGTGGATATAGGCTTTCATTTGTCTTGGGTAAATACCAGGAGCGGGATTGATGGGCCATATGGCAAGTGTACATGTAACCTTAGAGGAAACTGCCAGATTGTCTCCCCAGGTGACTGCCACCCCACATTCCCACTGGCAACATGTGAGGGGGACTTGACACCGTTGACTTCTAGCCTGGGGCCTTTCTGCTCACCCAGCCCGTAGGGTCACTAGCTACTGTGGTGTTAGTGACTCCTAATCATATTAATGTGTCCTAAGTTTATGCTTTCTCTTTCCTTTTCTTTTTCTTTTTAAAGAGTTGTTTGCCTTTAAATTTATTCAGATTAGTGAGCCAATTCCAGAAACCCCAGAACCATTTTAGAAAACATATATTTAAGATTCTGTTCTTCTAGAACCATCCTAGGTATAAAAATCACTATCATAGGGTCTCCTAAGGAAAAAAAACTTATTTATAGCATGAACATATATGTGTGTATGCATGTGTATGTGGATATGCACATGTACACATATGTATGAATGTGTGTATATTCACACAGACACACACATAAAGAGATTTAAATTTTGGAATCATTCTTGTGGTTGTGGGGTTGGCAGGTTTGAAGTCTCCAGGGCAGGCCCACGTCCTGGAAATGCAACAGGATTTTACCCTGTGGTCTGAGGCTTGATTTTTTTCCTCACTAGAGTAACTTTCATTTTTCCTCTTGAAGATTTCAGCCAAGTGGCTGAGACCCACCATGTTTTCAAGGGTAAGATACTCTGAAGTCAGCGGGTCACAGATGTGTCTGGTTCCATCACTGGTCACTGTGGCGGCAGGTTATAGTAACCGGTTACTGAGCCCGCCCTTTTAATGCAGGATTTCTGGAAAAGTCGTCACATTTGGAGCCAGTTGAGGTTCTAGAAAAGGAGAGAGGTTTTCTCCAGGTGGCCCTCGGCGATTCAGGACAGCCTCCTTTTTTGATCGCTGCCGCCACACAGACGTCCTCCTTTGCTGGTTTTCTTCGCTGCCATTGCCTCTGTTTGTAATTTGAAGTCTGTCCTTAGCAGGTACCCAGTAACTGTGGTTTCTAGTACTTTCCAGGTATATCCCTGACGTTTTGACAGCCCTAAATGGACAGGGCCACTGTCACATTAAAGCTGGCCCTGGTAATGAGAGCAAGAGTTTGAGGAGCATGTGGTTGGTTCACTTTTCTCTTTATTTGTGGTGGCACTTCCTATGTGGGGGCCGCCGACAGGTGTTCTTGGGCAGGGGTCCGGATGAAGGGTCCTCTGCTCTAAGGCACTGGTGTCACAGAGGGGAGCGCAGAGCCCAGAGGTGTGCCCTGCAACACTGGCGGCCGAGCGACCTCACCAAATCTGGCCCCGGGTTTGGAGAGGGCAGAGGTCAGCTGGGGAACCTGCCTAGTAGGCTGAAGAAAGTCCTGCACTTAGAATGGGAAACCTTGGTTTCGTGCCCTTTCCCTGACTCCTGCTGACTTGATAACCTTGAGTGAAGCATCAGACCTTTCTGGACTTCAGCTTCCTCACTGAGGAGTGGGAATTGAGGAGCGGCAACCCTCACTTGCACAGAGGGTTGGCCGGTTAGCCACACCATCCATGGGAAAGCTTCTTGTGCACACACATGGCATCATGAGACTTGGCCTTGACCTTGGCCACTGTCCCGAGAGAGGCCAAGCTAACACCAGGAAGCCATCTCCAGTTCTTGTCCTCCGGGATCTGCTGTGCCTGGAGCCCCTGGAGGACCAGATGTGGATGGGTGTGACTGGGGCAGGCCGGCCCGGGGCCATGTCAGCTGAGAAGGGCTGTCCTCTGAGCATGGGGCATGGAAAGTTCCTGCTTGTTCCCACAGACTGACAGTAATAAATGCACAAAAGAGAGCAGAGGCACTGATGGGCGTCCAGGAGTCAAGGACACAAAGAACTGTCAGGGAGTGAGTCAAGGGCCCTGAAGTTCACATGACGAGTGTCCATCCCACATGGGATTTCTCGGTGATCCGGGGGTGTGAATACAAAAGTAGCTGGAGTCTAACACCAAGGAGAGTGGTTCTTAGGAGTGGGTGGCCTTTCGGGAGAGCCAAGAGCACCGATCTGGGAATCCAGAGACTTGAGTTCTCTAAGCCCCTTTGTCAGGAGCCAGCCATGTGACCTTGCACGGGGTGACCTCGTTTTCCTTTTCTGTGAATGTGGGGACAGGACAGCATGACCCTGCTCCAGAGTTTTTTCACATAGCATTTGGCGAACGAGGCCCCCCAACCCCAGTGCTTCTCACACTGTGCGTTTTGGATCAAGACGTGCCGGCAGCTTCAGTTGCTACTGGGTACTCAATGCCTGTGGTTAATGAAGACTGCTTTAGGGGCAGAGGTGGGGGGGGAGGGGAGGCTGCTGGGGAAGGTGGGGGGACATGGGTTCCAGAGGTGGGATGATTTCAGGCGGCAATATGCAGAGGAACTGGAAAATGACTTCGCTAAGCAGTTTTTGCCGCGGGCTTGCCGGCAGGTGGCCCTGGTGGCCCCTGCTGCCATCTGCCACGCTGAGCTCCTGCGGCCAGCGGGTGGTGATTGATGATGGCATGGAGGAGCCTGTGCTCCTGAGGGGCTCTGCCTGCTTCCTCACGCCCTTGGGCTCGGGACACCTCTTCCCTGACAGCCCTGGAGCTCTGGCTCTAAATCAGTAGCTCTGATTCTGTTGAGGCTTTTCCTTTACCATATTTTTAAAAAACTTTATTTATTTGAGGGAGAGAAAATGAGAAAGAGGGAGAGTAGGAGCTGTGGGAAGGGCAGAGAGGCAGTCTCCCTGCTGAGTAGAGAGCCTGACGCTGGACTCAATCCCAGGACCCTGGGATCATGACCTGAGCCTAAGGCAGATGCTTAACCGCCTGAGCCACCCAGGCACCTTTTCCTACATTTTCTTACCCACTTGAGCAAATGTGCTTCTTCCTCCACACGTGACGCGAATTTTTAGCCTTCTCCCTGGTCAAGTTTTGCTCTGTCCCAAATCTCACTATTTCTCTCTCACATCCCAGGCCTGGAGCCCTGCCCCTTGAGCAAGGTGACTCAGGTCCTCCTGGCTCTAGCTGCTTGGAAGCATCCAGAATTCTAAGATTAATCATCAAGACTACTGTTTCACTCAGAAGCATGCAGTATGAGCTCTTACCCTTAGAGAAGTCACCCCAGACATCAAAAACGGAAGCCTGAGGGTCAATTTCTTGTCATTCTAAAGTTTTCCTTGTCCTAGATAATTCTTGCACATATTAAAAAAACGCATTTGGGAGCATGAATACAAATGAAATGTGCTGTATTTCGAAGGAAAATCTGATGGAACAACATCTGGAAAGGTTTCTAACGGTGACTTGTATCCATAGTCCCCCCAGGTCTGGTAGCATTCTGTCAGGTGAGGCAGCGTTGTGCAGGGTCATCACGAACACTGTGTGACTACCATTCTTAACTTTTCTGACTTAAATCATAACAACACAATCCGAGAGACCTCCTCCTGGCTTCATTTTGTCCTCTGCTGCCCTTTCCGCTTTGCACTCTGCCCGGTCTGAAGGCTGCCCTCTGCCGTGATCCCTGCTCCTGTTCTTCAGGCCTTCTTTGCTCTGGAAACTGCTACTGCTTTTTCCTTAGTCTAATTCCGTATTGCGGAAAATTGCGAATACATTCCCAAGTAGAGAGAGTAGGATCTCGAACCCCCACCCACCCATCACCCAGTTCCAGCCATCATCCGCTCATCCCCCGTCTTGTTTTATCTGTGCACTCACTCCCTTTCCTACCCTGCTGGCATTATTTTCCAGAAAACCCCAGGAACAGTTATTGTTTGCTCACATGTTCTGGGGAACTCTTGTCTCTTAGGCTGCATTTATTAGTAATTCGTGTTTGCATGTAAAATTCATCTTCACAATCACAAGGTGGTAACATCTTGTCCCCATCAGATTGGTGAAAGTGTAATAGCCAGACAATGCCGGGGAGTTGACAAGGACCTGGAACAGCAGGAACACTTAACCCTGACCTTGGGAATGTAAATTGGTGTTCCAGTGTTGCAGAGCGATTTGGGCCATGCGTAGCATGACTGGAGATCCCCTTAGAGGAACAACTACAAGAATGTTTATTGTAGTGAAGAGTTGGAAACCACTAAAAGTTCATCAACAGAAAAATGAATAGATAAATTGTGATACATACATATAGCGAACATTCATACAAGCGACTGATATACAACAGTCAGAATGGACGTGCTGGAGTAACACGTGTCAACATAGATTACCCTCAAAAATGGTCAAATGAACATGATGCGAAGTGCATACAGTGATGCCATCTTAAACAATTTGGAAATGTGCAAAAACGGTATTGTTATACAGACACAGTAGAAGTATAAAAACGCACAAGAGTGGTGAACGCTGAGGGCAGGATGTTGTTTTGGGGCAGGTGGGGGCATGGGATGGGGAGCAGGGAATTCAGACTTGAGCAGCATCTGGGAGGCTTATTTTCTTGGAAAAAAGAATTTTAAGCATGTGCGACAAAATATTAGGATTTGACAGTCCTGGATAGGCATAGCTCTTTATTATTCTGTATACTCTTCTGTAGGTTTCCGGTGCTTCCTTGTTCAAAAATTAAATTTAAGAAACTTGCAATTATTTTCCATCTTCTGAGCTGGAGATGGCCACTGTGCTCACGTGATATCGTTAGCATCCAGGCTGAAGCTAAGACACTCGTCCAGTCCTGAGAAAGTACATATTTTGTTATCTGATGACAGTAGGTCACGGATCCCCCTAAATTTAATAGAGTTCCACGTATTTTCCAGACAGTTATATTGACAGTTAGAGAAAGCCAAGTAACGAAACCCTAATGACTTGACGTAACAGGCTATGGAAGAAGCAATTACATTGTACTTTCTTTCTCCTTTTGGAGAAGGTAGGAACAGGGTGGAGGGAGGGGTGAAGGGGGACCCCTTCCTTCCCTGTATGTAGTCTGGTCCTAGATGTGGTTTCCTCCATCTTACCTGCAGTTGGTTAATACCCGAGGCTTGCACCAGGGTAGGACAGATGGGCTCGGAGGAGGTAAGATTTGTATAACGAGGCCTGGGTGACTAGATGTATGCAGGATGAAGGGCCCGTCTTTCCCAAAACACAGACCAAGCAGACCTGGTCCCTACTTGTCCACCGTCACCTGGCTTCCTACTGTCCTTATGGCCAGGCCCGCAGCGGTCCTCTCAGTAAACTCACCCTTTGTCCTCTGGCCTTGCCTGTGCCCTGTCCTCGCGTGGGGACGAGTGCCTCCCTGTACCGGTCCCTGCCTAACTCCTGCTGACCTCTTGAGACTCAGATCAAGAGGACCTCCATGAGACGCCCGCCCTCCCTGACTCCCCAGGCTGACCACTCCCCCCACTCCCCCGCGGTTCCTGCACAGATAGCTTCCCAGCAGCAGGTTGGTGCTTCATTCCAGACCTTTCCCGGACAGGATGCCAGTGGAATGGTCCAGAGCACAAACTTCCGTGTGGCCCAGGGTAGATGACTTAAGCGCTTGGCTCGGCATTCATCTGCGGACAGGGATGAGAAAGGCACCCACCTCACGTTGCTGTGAGGGTTACATGTGCCACACGCGAGGCATTCAGAGCAGGGCCTGGCAAGACCAGTGCTGAGAATCGCTGGTTCCTCCCTCCTGCTGTCTTCCTACCACCTTCCCTCCTTCATCTTCCTTTGTGCTCACTGTTCACCCACCAACACGGGGAGATGGAAGATATTGTAAGCAGAGCCTGTTGGTGGGAATGATGAATGGCAGACTTGTGTGTGTGTCGCGGGGAGGCAAATTCTGGAAGGACTGGGGGGAGATCGGACAGATGAGGGAGTGGGCCGGGGATTTGGACACCTTGACGACCAAGAAGAGGTGTTTCGACCAGAAGGGACTGGCAGAGTGGAGCCAATAAACTTTCTTGAAATTTATTTGTCTTTTTAATACATGTGGAGTGGCTTAGGATTTGGCATCAAATTGCATTTGTTAAGCATGCGTACAGCGGGGGCTCGCAAGAGGTGCGGTGACGTGATGCACTTATAGGCAGGACAGGAGTGCGGAAATCTTGTGCCCCAGCACGGTGTTCGGAGTTCCCTGGCTGCATTAGGGTGTTGTGGGATTCTGTCCTTGACCTTTCTGCATTCTTAGAGCAAGTTTGGATGAAGGCGAAGGTCACACTCTTTTAAAGTCATTTAAAGGACTTTAAAACAAGAAGAGACAGCACGCATGTTGGTTGGTAAGGAAGATAAAAAACGAGGCAGGCTGATGGGCCACCTTCTGCTGGCATGGAACTGGGATGAAGGCACGGTCTGGAATCCAGCTGCCCACGTGCGAGAGGGGGAGGCTGTGGGCAGGTTGGCAGGTTGTAGTCGGCAGGTGCCAACCACGTGACAGGGCCCCTGGACAAAGCCATCCTGTCTGCACTGAAGGAAATGTGCTGCCTAGAACCAGGGTGCTGGTCTCCTTCCTCTGTGCTGCTCAGACCACAGGCGGGGGATGGCGTGAGTTTCTGGGCATCACATTTGGAGGGACACAGGCAACCTGGAGCCTGTTTGTGAGAAACAAGGAGAAGAACTGAATCCTTGTCATGCGTGCAGCTGTGAAACGTCTCGAGCTGTCCGGCCTGGAGAGGAGAAGCCGCAGAACTTCCAGACGGCAAGCTCCTTGAACATCAGGGTGGCTACTGTGCATCTCTCTGTAGCTTTCGTTATTGTTTCAGCATTCGGTGCCTAGAATGTGCTCAGTTATTACCCACTGAATGAGTAAATAAGAGACTGGGCTCGGCCTGTGTCCAGGACCCCTGAGCCCAAGTTCAGGTTCAAGTAAAGAAGAGCTTTCTAACAGAGCTTCCCGACCTGAGCTGCCGTCTATGGAGATGAGTCGCAGGTGTGGGGAGTCTGTAGCCCAGTGGGCCCCAAGAATTGTTCTTTACATCCCTGAGTCAGGACTTTGTGTGGAGGGAAGGGAAAGGAGTGGGTAAAAATCTGTGATGGCTGAGGGTGGCCAGGAACAAGATTTGTAAATGAATCTGCTGGCAACTTCGAAACGCACCCCCAAACAATGCTTTTTATAATTTCTGGTTAAAATGCCCTAATTTGAAATAACATTGAGTAGAATTTAAGTTAATAGTGTGAATCGCAGTCCCATTTGCTCAGCTTCATGGCCCAGATCTGCAGAGCCATTTGTCACAGTTTGTTTTAAAGCCAGGAAGAAAAATACTCCTGGCTGCTGTCCAGAACTCCTTGTGGAGACGCTGTCTTTGGAACATGGAAGGGGTGGGTGGTTCGAGAAAGCTGGGGTGGGGCAGAAGGAGGGCCAGGTGCGGGGAGGCAAGAGATAGGGTTCCATTTGCCCTCACTGCCTTGCTGATGACCTTGGCTGAGTCATGCAACCTCTCTCAGTCCCTGGTGCCTGGTGGAGAGGAGTCTCGCCACACCACACCTTCTCCAGGTCAGCAAGCTTTTCCTTCTTTCTTTCATTCAGCTAATACTTTGAGTTCCTTTTGGGCAGCAGGGACCATTCTTGGAGCTGGGAATCTAGCAGTGCCAACACTTTCCCAGTTTTAAGACCTAGGATGCGAAGAACAGCGTCCTCCGTACTAGAGAGCAGCCTTTCTTCCAGGCCTAAGAACCGTGTGCACGAGGACTGTTGTGAGCTCAGGAAAAGTCATCAGCAGGCTTCCTCCTGGTGTGCTTGAGGCCTGAGAGGGGGCAACGAGGGCCAACTCAGAAGTGCATGAAAATCAGGCTGTGGAGATTGGGAGAGCTGAACAGATGCCCCTCAAAGCACCTCTGAGCGTGGAAGGAACCAGAGAGTGGGTGTGGGGAGGGTGGTTATGGAGTGGGGCTGTCTGCAGGGCAGGGACCCACTTTGCTGGAGGAGGCTGAGAGGGCTTCAGCTGGGGTGGGGGGGGGTGAGACACCATGGGGAAGGTTGTTCTTTGGAGTGGAGGTGCCCTGGGAAAGAAGGTTCCGGGAGAACGAGCGATTGATTCATCCCACACATGTCCTGGGCACTGCCCGTGGAAGCCCAGAGGGACCCACAGAGCTGGGTTATGACCGGGCCCTGACTTCAGCTGCCTGGAGGCCTGTGAGGCAGACAAGTGTGGAAATGTCCCTCCATGGTGCAGCGGGGGCACACCACACAAGAGGGGGAGAGGAGGGCCTTCCAGCAGGGATGACACATGTGCTGGGCTTTCAAGAGGGACGAGGAGTGGGCTGGATGTGGGGCAGAGAAAACCATTCCGGGGAAGGGCTTTGAAGCCTTCAGACTTTGCCTTCTTGTCATGGGTGGAAGCAGAGACCCCATCACCAGGCATTGGTCGTTTGATTCTTGGAACGATGGGGGATATACGCTTCAGTGCCCAAAAAAGAGGGTGGTCATCACAGTGTTCGAGGCTGAGAATTCTTTTTGTGCTTGAGCCGCCACAAGTCTTTTCTGGAACACCGTGGGTGGAAAACAAAATATAGTCCTTCCTGCTCTGTGTGTGGGGAATCGGCGGGATGAGGGCTGGGAGGCTGTTGGCGGGCCAGGTGCAGAGGGTGGTGAGTGGATGAGGTGTGGCTGCAGCAGGGGGCCTGGGAGGGGCTGACAGTGACTGGGAGTAAACAGGATTTCGGGGCGGTCCCTGGGCCCTCCACTGGCCCTCCACAGTCGAGGGAGGAGAGAAGAGTGAGGACCACGCTCTGCCAGGAAGAGAGCTGAGGAAGGCAGTCATCAGTGGGGATCGTTTGGGAGGAACAGCCAAATATGGGCAGACACAATGAATTAATTGAAACAAATTTGTGGAATTGATGGCTTGACTCAAGGGCTTAGCCAAGCTCTGCGCCTTCAAACCAGTGAGTGGGAACCTGAAGTGAGTTTGCGATGGGGTCTAGACCTTGGGGATTCTGTTGCTGAGAGGCGGGTTATCCGTCATCTAGAGCTTTTCCACCAACTGCCCTAATCTTAGTGGCTTAGAAGAGTAATCCTTCCATTCTCTCTCAGGAATCCTGTAGGCCAGGACTTCAGGAAGGGTTTGGCCAGTGATCCTGGCTTGGTGTTTCTTGTGCAGCTGCAGGCAGCTGTAGGCTGGGAAGCCAGCTGGTGGAGCAGTGGGGTGGGGGGTGGGGACGCAGCATTTCTTTCCCTTCCTGGGGTCGCTCCCGGGGCTGGCCTGGCTTCCTCAGAGTATGGCGGCTTCAGTGTGGTCAGGCTGCTTCCAGGGCGCCCAGGGCTCCGAGTGAGCGAGGGTCCCCAGAGAGCCAGGCGGAAGCCTTTCATGACCCAGCCTTGAAGTCACTTGTGGCACTGCTGCCGGAGTCATAAACCCACCCAGATCCAAGGGGAGGACAGAGATCTCATCTCTCTGCGGGAGCGTGTCCGAGTCAGGGGAGCGGAGCCGTGGGACAGAAGGGGGCTTCGCGGCCACCTTTGGGGAACCCTTGCTCGGGTGTGGAAATGGCCTGAGCGGTTGAACTCCCCCATAGCACGAATGGAGGCCGGGGGTGGGGGGCACCGCCGGTGGTCTGGCGGGCAGCCCGCGATACTGGGCACGCAGGGGAGAGAGGAGGCAGCCAGTATGGAGGCCACGAGAAGGGACGCCAGAGCTGTTCTGGGCCTGAAGCTGCTGTGGGGGCTGGGCGGGCGGGAGGACCAGGGGGACGTGCAAAGTTTGGCCAGAAGCACGGGGCTCTCGTTGATGCGTTGTTTTCCTCGCTATCTCGAGCCCTCCCCCCACCTTCCCTTTAGGTTTCTAAACGACACTTAATTAGGAGAAATTTTAAGTAATCTTCATCTTTTTTATTGTCTCCAGATTTTACTGTGGCATAGTGTGCATTTTTATTCATTTATGTTTGAATAAGTGAAGAGATGCACGAGTCTAATTTAAAAAGATACAAAAGGATGTAGACTGGAAATTAAGTCTGCTCCTCACCCCGTCCCCCCGGAGACCACCGCCGTTGCAGTGCACGGGAGTGTCCTCCCGCCCCGTGGCCCCGCGGTGATGCTGACCGTGGGCTCCCCTCTCTGGTCTGGGGCCGAGGCTCTTCCACCGCAGGTACCTCCCCTCCAGACCCACCCACCCACCTTCACCAGAAGGCCGGGCCGCGGAACTCAGGGTCAGCCTCAGCCTGGGCCTCTCTTCAGGCTTTTTTGAACCTGTCATTTTAGATGTTCCTTCTAATTCAAGTCGGATTCATTCCACGTTGGTTCTTCCTTTCTGCTTTCTGTGGTTTCTAACTGTTCTTTTACTCCCAAGATCATGATTTCTGATATTTTTTTGTTCTGTCAGTTACACGTACATTTCCCTGGCAGAGGGAAATACACACAGTTGGAGGAGCACCGGGGCTTTGAATTTTGGTGTCACAGAATCACACAAACGTGGAGCTGAAAAGAGACTTTAAGGATTGTCTGGGTGTTTTCCTTTTTTTTTTTTTTTTTTGGTTTGTTTTGGTTTATTTTATTTATCTATTTATTTATTTATTTTGCACATAGGGAATTCAGCCCTAGAGAGGAAACTGAGAGATTGTCTAAAGTCCTCCCTGTGCCAAAAAAACCCACAAACCTCCCAAAAACCAGCCCTGCTTTACTTCCTGGGATGGATGCTGCCCCGCAGAGACCACCTAGTCCCTGGAGCAGGCGGTAGGAAATACCTGATCCAGCCGTGGATGGGAACGATCGAACCCAGGAGATTCCGCGTGGCTTGAGCGTGAGACCTTGGCGCTGTGCCCAGGCCTGGGGGGACTTCTTAGCCAGCCTTCAAAGGGACAGATTGCAGCTGAACTCCATGCGGTACCCGAACACAGCTCGCCGACACCGAGGGCTGTGTCTCTGCAGTGCGCAGCATCGATCCATAGCATTCGAAGCTATTTTTTCTCTCTGAGTGTCCACAAAATTCATTACTTTACAATGAGCCTGTCAGCGAGAGCTGCAGTGAAGAAACTGTCCACTCAGGTCCCTGTGTCTCATCCTTCTGGAATTTTGCCTTAGCAAGTAAATCAAATGCTCTGTAAACACACTAATGTCACCATCCACATGCATGGGGATTTAAAACTTTCTCCAAAGCCCTGTTATAGCTGCTGCCTCCCATGTTCCTGGCCGCAGCCCTTTACTTTTCTGGATTGGGCTGGAGGTTCTGTGAAAAGGTGTTTTTAAGGAGATTTTATTTATTTATTTTAGAGAGAGAGTGTGTGCGTGCAAGCGGGGGGAGGGGCAGAGGGAGAGGGAGGCGGAATCTCCAGCTGACTCCACGCTGAGGGCAGAGCCCAGTACACACGGGGCTGGGGCTTGATGAGATGACCTGGGCCGACGCTAAGAGTTGGACACTTAACCAACTGCACCAGCCCGGCGCCCCTGTAAAAAGGTTTTCAACAGCAGCTCCTTCACCCCTGAAAGGCACCCCATGCGCTGGGTCCTGTTCTTGGCTCTACAGGTATGGTGAGTTAATCCCGCCAGCCAAGGGGAGCTCTAAGTTAATGAGTACAATCTTTCTTCTCCCTCTCAGAGCATGGATTTCCTTTACAATCCTTGTGAGTTTGGGGAGATGGAAACATGTGGCCGAAAATGGATTGCTGAGCAGGATCAAAAACGAATCCTCCAGCATCCACGTCCCCATTTGTTCCTTCCAGGTTTGCTTTTTTTCCTGCTTCGGAGGGCTCCTCATTCAGTGTGTTGCGTGCTTAGTTACTCCACAGTTATCTTGAAAGTGGTTTCTGAGATGCTCTTTAAATCCTGGCGAGGATGTTGCCTCTCGATGGCGGTCCGCTGTGCCAAGGGATGCTAGCAGCCCCCCCGCCACACACAGATCCATAGCTCATCCGGCCGCATGCACAAAAGGCAGCTGATAACTCCACTTATCGGCACTAGGTGCTTTGGAGACCTTCAAGGATGGTCAGCGTTTTCTGGTTTTGATTACCCGTAACTGTTTCAAATGTGCAGCCCTAGCAAAGCGATAACCTTCACAACCATATCATCAGGGCTCTCATTAATGGGATCATTTTCTATTTTGAACGTTGGTTGCCTCTCCTCTTTTCTCAATCAAGCCTTCATTGATTGTGTTGTGCGAGTCTGGAATCCTTGACTGCCTTCCAGGAACAGGCTCTGCCCTTGGTGACTTCTGCTATGTCTGGACCGTTGTGGTAACGATGCCCATTTGGGAGCTGGGGGGTCTGTAGCTGACGGAGGTTTTGAGGAGGACCGAGTGCCAGGTATTTGGGAGCAATCTTGAATTAACTGTTTTCTGGCAACTTTCTCAAATTGATCGATGGTTATTTTGGCCTTGGAGGCTTCTGTTGTCTGAGTGTTTACCATCCATCAGCTGTGTGACTGTTCTCTGCTTCCTCTGTCCTGCAGGGGGTTCTTGGAGGAGGTGATTTCTAGCTGCAAGTGACACAGTGGTCTGGAGCATCATGCAGGCCCAGGGAAGTGGATTCTCAGTCCGATGATGACCTCATCCACTTCCCCCCACAACCTGCGTCTTCTGTCTTTGTTCTGCACACGCACCCAGTCGCCCAGATCTGTGAGTTGCTCTGGACAGCTCCCTAGACACTCCATTGGGCTCTTGACCACATTTCCTTAGCATCTCTTCTCCCAGACTGCCTTTGTCCCCCTCCTAGGGTCTGCTCTTGGGTTCTCAGCAGCGTTCTTCCGGATCATTGCAAGGATCTTCTGCTGGGTCCCCTTTCCCATCGTTCCTGCAAGAACCACCTTCCCAAGACAGGACTCGGCATATACATTCGAAACATATATTCGGAATACGTACACCCCTCAGTGGCTCTTCACTGCCCTCGGATCAGAGCCTCTAAAGAGCATGGTGACTGAGCCCCACCAGACTCTGCCCTGCTGCTCCTCGGTCTGACCCCTCTGTGTGCCTGCACCATGGGCCCCCCAGCTCACCCTGAGAGCTGTGTGGACGCAGGTTGCTCTGGGCTGAGGGCCTGGTCGTGTCCTTCCAGCCTCACCAGCAGGCACGTTCGCTCATCCTAATTAAAACTGGCACCAGGAAGCTCTGTTCTCCGAAGCCCTCCTGACTCCTCATGGTTAGCGGGGACCGCTTGCCCAGTGCCCCCCACGTGTCCTTTGCCGCGCCGCTAACCCTTCTGCCTGTGTCTGCACATCTGTCTCCACCTCCTAGGTGGTGAGGGTGTGGGTCTTGTAGCTCATCATCCTGATGATGATGAGCCGGGGCCCGGCGAGGGAGAGGCAGCACCCGTAGTTGTGGAATGGATGAGAAAGGAGCGTGCGGTACTGGCCCCATATCCCTGTGGCACTTAATTTCTCTGAGCCTCCGTTTGCTCTTGCCCTCTGTGCAATGGGGAGAGGATCCTTCTCAAGGCGGTTGTGAAGTTCAGATGAGAGGACACTTGTGGAAACCGCTCGAGTGGGGCAGCTTTGGCCACTGCCAGGGATTTCTCAGGTACTCAGTCCTTATGGCCCTTTGCAGGTGACAGCTGAAGGGAAGCGTCGGTTTCAGGATGAGGCATCTCATGACCCCCTCGTGTCTTTTTTCTCCTCTCCCAGAGGGCTTCTCCTCTGGCCTCTAACTAGGAGAGGGTGTCTGGGAGAGCCTTCAGCTTCTGGGCGGGGCTTGCCGCCAGGGTCAGAGGCTTTCAAACCCTCATGGGACCACTGAGCCAATGTTCAGAATCCCAATCCCGAAATCTCTATTCCTCAAGGCTTCCCCAGGGCCCTTGCTGGTGCGGCTGCCCTCGCTCTCAGTAGGGACCTGCAGACAGCCGTGGTGCATGGGGCGTGTCCTTGGCCCTGGGTAAGTTAGAGGCAGCCTGCGTGGTGATGCCTGGACTTCCACCTTCTCAGGACTCCCCCAGCCGCCTGTCACTCAGGGGCCTTCTCTGTACCCTGGAGGGATGGTTGTCACCAGGGCTTATGGTCTCTATCTGCGCTGCATGGGGGCATCGGGTTGGAAGAAACAGAAGAGATGCATACAAGGGCTCGGAACGGATCGACATGGAATCGAAAGTTTAACAACTGGGAAAATAAGGAGTTTTAGCAAAGTGACTAAGTAGCTTGGGAAAAAAAAGAAGGAGATGAGGTCGAACCTGTTCAACCAGGCCCTTGAGCAAGTACCAGACTCAAATAAAGGGCAACTGATTAACCATGAGACATGTCACACCTGCCAGGTCACCTGGCCAGCCTGGCCCTGGCCGATTCTGCCATCGTCTCTCTCTCAGCCCTTCCCTTCCCCCTCCGCCACCCACACAGGCCGCTTGGCGCCCCCTCCCTCCCTGCTCCCCTACTCACACCACCTAGGACTCATCTGCACAAAAACAGTCACCCCTCTCTGACTTCTTTTCTTGGGGGGCGCGGGGGAAGGCGGTCTGAGAAATGCTTTGTGACCACTTGTCCTCATTCCAAGAGTAATCCACTCAGAGCACAGAATGCTTAGGAAACACAACACGCAAAGACACACTTACTACCCTGCTGTTCTCTAGCAATTTCCTGCACTTTAGCTCAGCACTTTGCCCACACATAGGTAGTGGGGTAAGCTGTTCTTGACAAAAACATTTGCAAACCATTTAGAGCCTTTTCCTCCTTTAACTTAGTAAGATGCTTCTGACATTTCTAGGTGCTCACAATATTTCGCTCTGTGATTTTTGATGGCTGTGTAATATTTCACCTGCTGGAGAAGGGCTGTCATTTCCGTCATAGAGTCTTGCTGGCTGGACCTCTCCCTGCTTCTGCAAACCCCCAGCCCCACCCCCTGTGTGCTGCTCCTCATGCCAGCACCCTTTGGAAGGCCCCTCTGCTCTCCCCCTGCACAGCCCCACACACCTCCCAGGGCTGTGTTCCGAACTCAAACTGAAGTTCTCACCTCTGGGCTGCTGCAGAATTGTGCTTTATGTGTTCCTGCCCCCAAGTGAGAACAAGCAGGGGACCCGCTGCTCACTCCATGGTGACAGTCATGCTCAAAGCATGTTCCTTGAATTAAATTGGAAAATGAGGCAACCCCAGGGCAGCCCACAGAGGAGGGCACCATGCAAGAGACTGAACCACCAACAATAAAAGTCAAAGGTGAGAGAGAAGGAATGGCCGTGAATTACTATGATAGAGGTAACAGGGACTTGGGAAAATTCCCAGAGGCAGGGTCCATGCACTTGACTATTAATTTTTCATTGAGTGTGGATGTTGGTTCTTCATTAGTGTGCTGGACGTATTTCAGGATGCCTGGCCGCTCACACTTGAAGCAGGGACCAAGGGGGCAGTGGTTGTACACCAGATAATGGGGTACAGAAGCCCATCTGGTCAAGTCTGGCTAGACCTGGGTTGGGTGACGTGTGTATCATGAATGACCCCCCACATCCACAACTGAGCCTTTGAGGTTACTATCTGGGAAATTTGTACCAAGAGCCATAGTGGAGAGTTGCAGGTGAGTGCACAGGTAACAGTAGGCATATGTGAGCTGACCTGTTGGAGCCCAGAAACTTCGGCCAAGTAGAGGAGGCCCATCCTTGCAGAGAGGAACGCACCTGTCCTGAGGAAGTAGCCTAGGTCTCGTGGGTTTCCAGTTATGGGACTTCTAATGTCTGTGACCCATACCCTTGGGTTGCTTTGAACTTCCAGGCCATCACCTGTCATACCTGCTCTACCCCACACACATACACACTTGAGCTAGTCGAATGGACCCCTGAGCTCAGATCCTTGTGATTATCTGGCTAACATCCAAGAGGATGGCCCACATGCCTGTGAGCATGGTCACAGTCAGGAGGATGGTCATCTCGGCTGCCAGCCCTTCTGTTTCCCTGACTGTCCGACAAAGCCAGCCTGGCTCCCCGAGGAAGCTGCCTGAGTACCTCTGGGACTGAAGGCAGATGTTCTGGGCTTTTCCTAACTTGGGAGAAGTGGGCCCTTGGAGCTTGCTGCACTCATTGGCCCCTCGGTGCACCCATCAGTAACATATACTGAAGTGTCCGACAAGCCCCAGTCACTGGGCTCAGGGCATACACAGACAGTAACAGAGTTCCTCAGTGTGTAGAGATTACCACTGGGGGCTACAGCATGGCCTCCACGAGATCAGGAGAGCCTGGGCAGCAGGCCGTGGTCTTGGGTGGAGTTGGGAGAAGAGCATTAGTGGTTTGTACAGGAGTGCTCCCTGAGGGGGAGCTGGGGGGGGCTGCACCAGGAGTAGGAAACTGCTCTGAGGCCCATCTGAGGACCACCCATTCAAAACCTGTGTGTCCCTTGATAGCTGGGCAGCACCCGTTCCTTATGTGTGTCTGTGGCCTTGGCATTGGATGACAGATGGGGAGGGGGTGGAACATTGTGTTGAGGGCCACTGTAGACCTTTCTGGAGCTTCCTGAAGGCGTGGCCTCTGGTTCCCACCCACGTCGTGGTCTTATTCCTGAGGCATCGGACAGGGCCCTCAAGGTCTTCTGCATTCCTTCCTGCCCCGGCTAACTGACATCCTCATGCCACCTGCAGGAGCCCTTTGGGCATTTTTCAGGAAGGACCCAGGCTTAGCATTCTCTTCCTGGGGCCTCGAGAACATCAGAGAAGACATAGACTGGAAGCCTGCCTGCTTCTAAGTGGAAGAACCGGAGCACAGGGTGTGATGGGGGGGACCAAGGAAGTGTTACCTTGCTGCTCATGGGGGACGGTGGCAACAGCCAGTAAAGAGACTGTTTGGAGATCCAGCACTGCTTCTCAGCCAGTCTGAGAACTTGGTGAAACTGGGGCATCCCGGGTCCAGAATGTTCCCTTCGAGGGTGTCAGCCGCAAGAGTTAGGAATTGCACAGTGCTGAGGAGCAGGAGGTCTTTGCTGGTTCTGAGCGAGGGTCCTTTTACTGGAATTCACGCGAAGCTGGTGGTTCCTAGGCCACCAGACTCGGCAGGGGAGCTGTGCCATGAGGTTGTCCTCTTAATAAAAACCACCTGCCTGACACTCAGTCCATTTCTGTTATCTTTGAAACCGGATGGAAGGAAACAGTGGTCGGTAGATCTAGGGTAATTACAGGGAGAGCATTTACAGGCAAGTAATCTGATTCCGTCTTTCAATTATTTTTTTCTCCTCCAGAAAATAGAAGGTGAATACTGGTACTTCTGTTCAATTATAAGCATTTTCCACTGGATATGCTGCCTTCAGTCCTGCTGGAGTTGGGGAGATGGTCTGTCACCTTAGCCATGGGCACTGTTGGTCAGGGCAGGCTGCAGGGCTCCCCCATCTGCCTTTCCAGCTGCTTCCATGCTGTGCCGACTTTAGGATGGGGGTGAGGGGGCCCCAGGTGCATATGAGAAGGTCAGGGGGACTCTGGGGCATTAGCCCTGCCTTTTCTGGGAAGGGAGTAGAGGGCCATGGCAGGGGCTGAGTGACAGTGGGGGCCATGGCTGAGAAAGAAGAGCAGGGGGCTGCGGTCTTGGGGGCTGGTCCTAGCGCCAAGCATGTCATGGGTGAAAGAGCCATGGACATCCTAGCAGTGCACAGTTCACGCCTGTGGGTTCAATGGTTAAGGAGAGAAGAAGCTAGGGGATTGTACAAATTCAGGCAAGGAGAGGACAAAGACGTAGTGCTCCCCGACAGAGAACAGGTGCCGAATTCAGGTTTAGCTGCTTGTTGCTCAAAAACCAGTACTTGATGGACAAGGGATGGTGGGCGAGGAAAGCTTGCTTTCTTCAGGAAGCCGGCAGCCTGGGAAGGTGGTGGACTAACGTCTCGGAGACCGTCTTCCCCTTCTAGGTGAGGCGGAGAGGGTTTAAAGGGGAAGAGAGGGGAGCACATGAGCAGGAGAGGCAGGTGCCCTAGCGGTTCGTCCGAGGTGGATGTGACCCTAAGCAGACTTTTCATAGAGTTAGACCTTATCTTCTGGGAAAGTCTGGTCCTTCACTCCTCAAGGCCAGTGGTCTGCAAATCTCAAGGAAAGTAGGTTAGTTCTGCTCCAGACCAAGGGACTTAGGTCAGCAAGGGAGGAGTGCATAAGCTCGAAGCAAATTATCCATTAAGACCCGTTGGAGGGCACCTGGGTGGCTCAGTGGGTTAAAGCCTCTGCCTTCGGCTCAGGTCATGATCTCAGGGTCCTGGGATCGAGGCCCGCATCGGGCTCTCTGCTCAGCAGGGAGCCTGCTTCCTCCTCTCTCTCTCTGTCTTCCTCTCTGCCTACTTGTGATCTCTCTCTCTGTATGTTAAATAAATAAATAAAATATTAAAAAAAAAAAAGACCCGTTGGAGTGCTGTTCCAGTGGGAGGCATGTGCAAAGAGGACATGTTGGTCAGAGCAAAACAATAAGAAATCCTGTAAATATCCATCTATAGGGGAGGGAACAAATAAAATGCAGTGTAATCCCAGGAGGGGATACCATATAGCTGTGTAAAAGGAAAGAACTAGAATTATATTTAATCTCAAAAACATTGGGGAGCAAAACCAAGGAATGTGTCTGTATGGACCCAAAGTGTTTATGTAAAAAAGTAGGAACTGATACTGTATATTTTCAATGGTTTGTGTGTGTGTGTATATATATATATGAAGTATGTATATGAAATATATATATACACATATATATGTGTGTGTATATCTGTACGTACATGGGTTTTTAAGAAAAGTCTGGAGTGGCCCATCCCTAAATCATAGCAGTGGCAGTCTCTGGGGAGTTGAGGCGCGAAGCAGGATGACGGCTGGTAGTTGGAAGAGATCGGAGGCTTATAATACTTTCATTACCATTTGTTTTAAATATTCTAATTGAAGTAAATATTAGAATGTGGAAAGTATTTTTGAAGTCGTAGTTCGGCAGCGTTCTAAGGTGGCAGCTTCAGCATTTAGGTTCGAGTAAATGAGGCCGCAGCTGGGAAGCAGGGACCCAGCCCAGGGCCTCGCTCGCTGAGAATCCTACGCCAGACAGCGAGGCAGCCTCATCATGACTCAGCAGGACACACGTCACGGAGATTAAAGTCGGTTTGGGGTGAAGTGAATCATTGTGTTTGCCATCTTCTTTGCTGGTTCTGTAGCGGGTAGTCATACCTCCTCAGAAGTGGCATCAATAATTTAACATTAACTAATCATCATCTTTAGACAAGCTCTATTTTAGGTGCCACTGGGGATTTAACCACCCCCCCTCCCCCCCAAAAAAAAGAGAGAAGGAAAGAGTGATATTTTTGTCCTTGATCTTAAAACCAGGCCACGTCCTCATCTTGTGTCATATGACTGAATTTGGTCTCCCTGCTTCCAGAGTTGCCCTCCGCTCTGCCCTCCACCCACCTCCAGGATGAGGACTCAGAAACACAAATCTGATCTGTGTCCTCACTTTTCCTGTGCTAGCCTCTTTCTCAGCTTCCCCTGTCCCGGAGAAGTTTGACTGTATCCGTGTGCCTTTCGGGGCCCTTTCCCTCCTGGGACTCCTGTACCCTCTAGTCATGTGACCAGAGCCCTTGGCAGACTTCTTGCTGGTCCTACAATGACACTATAGGGTTTTGTGTGGCACATACTTCCCTGACCATCCTTCAAGACCCAGTTCCAATACCCCTACTTCCATGAAGCCCGTTTGGACCTACTGTCTCCTTCTGAGGGATCTTCACCTTGCACTTTGCCCTTCACTGTCATCCCCTTCTGTTATGTAATAACGATCAGTTACGTGCATTTCCTTTGGGGTTGTCAGCTTGGCGTACAACTATGCCTTACTGATCCCTCTCTCAGTTTGGGACTAGAACCCCTTTACGTAATTGGTACTCAGAAACTGTTGGTTGAAAACGTAACATGGGTCCCAGCTACCTTTGCCCTGGAACCAGTTATTCCTAAACTCAGTTGCTTCAAACAACCATTTTATGATGCTCGCGGAACCTGTGGGTCGGGAATTGGGCCAGGCATGGCGGGGATGGCCTCTCTCTGTTCCCCAGTATCTGGGGGGGTCTCAGCTGGGAAGACTCAAGGCTGGGGGGCTGCTTGTAGCCAAGCAGTCCTATGAATCCTCGATCACATGCGTGGTGGGCTGTGGGTGGTGAGCTCTGTCAGGCTCTGGAGTGGGGCGAGGCTCCCTGTGCCTTGGGGTTTTTCACAGCACGGCAGCCTCGGACACCGGAAATTATTCCATGGCTGCACAGGGCACCAGGGAGCAGAGCAGATGCTGCGTCACTTGCTGTGACCTGACCCTGATACTCACAGGGTCACCAGCCCGCGCAGGTTCGAAGGGAGGGGGATCAAAGCCCACCCCCGGTGGTCCCACTGAGGAAGAGCACCCGGGAAGGAGCTGTGTTTGGAAAATACGCTGCCCTCAGGTGGGCAGGGGCCCTGGTTTCACGGCTAGAGCTGGTACCACCGCTGCAGATCCTGCGGCGTTCAGCGGCTTCATGCCCCGGTGCACTTAGGATGGGCCGCGTGCTCAGAGTCCGGGAGGAAGAACCCATTTAATCCTTCGATGAAAAGGTGGCAGTTAGGTCACTTGACAAATGGGGGTGCTGAGGCACGGAGAGGTTCAGCAGTCCCAGCCAAGGACTCTCGGCACCGCCGGTGCTGTGTAAGGTCAAGGGGGAGGAAATTCTGGAGTCAGCTGCATCCTGGAGATCTGGCGCTGGGTTGTGGCACCGCACACACTCATGGGGGTCAGAGGCTCTTTGAGGGGACAGTTTTGATGGAAATAAGGACTGACATACAGGTCTTTGTGCCCATGGTCTGGGGAAGCGGAGCAGACAGCTGTCGTGTCTCTGTGGTTTCCCTGGGTTTCTAGGTGTGCACCTCGGTCGGGCTGCTGCTCGTGGGTGGTGACATTGACCTAGCGGGACCGTCTTTGTGAAGGTGCTTCGGGTGGTGCGGGTGTCTCCAGCCTGGCTTCATTGACTGGCTTCCTTGCTCCTCGCCTTGGGTTCTGCATCTGTAAAGTGAAGTCCCTTAAGAGTGTGTCCCTCTCAGGGCTGCTGTGAGCGTTGACATCCGTTAATACCCGTAAAGCACTTGGACCGTGCCTGGTACCTGATCGGGGTCCTGCAGGTGCTGGCTGTCGTCGGCAAGGGCCAAGCTCTCTGTCTGTCCGTCCGTCTCCCGGTCCAGGAAGGGATCATATGGAGATTCTTTTCGCTGATGCTACTGTTGTCCTCCCTTGGCTGAAGGCTAACAGGTGGGGACCCCCAGGCCTTGTCACCGGAGTCGCCTCCCTGGCTGCTGTCTCTCAGGCACTTACGTTCTGGGAAGCTTCTCTTGGGCCCAGTCTCCACCTACCGAATATCTGTTTGGCATTCTAAACTTGAGGCCCCACAGATTCCCCATGATAGTTGTCAGGACCAGGTTGGGAAGAAAAGCCAGTCTATGGCTTTTCCTCACTTATTGGTGAGGTTCCCACATTGGGCATGCGCCGCAGACTAAGAAAAGTATCAGTCACATTCTTTGTCCTGGAAAAAGTGGCTTAACCCCGAAGGGCGTCTCTTCGTCCAGTCAGTGTGGCTCTAATGACATCAACTTCCTTTCGTTGTGTGAGGATAAATGAAATGATGGACGCTGAGCAGGGAGGGTAGTGTCTGGCCCCCTCAAGTGCTAATCGTTACCATCCTTCATTTTCATGGTAAAGCAACACATACTTGCCAATTTAAAATAATGGGAGAATAAAAAGAAAAGAGAAGGGGAAAGCCACCTATAGTCTTACCACTCAAAGGTTCAGCCCAGGAAGGTTGTTTCCTGGGGTCATTCTTCTGGGTATAGTATTTCTTTTAAACATAATTTTACTACCTATGGAGTTTTGCATTTTTAGCCAAAAGTTAAACGTCCATGTTCCTTTTCATGCTCTTGTACTTACAGAGATTTTTTCCCTGGTTTTAGATGATCTCGTGTGGGCCAAAAGAAAATGAAATCTTGACATGTTCATTGGGTGGCTTTCACAATACTATCTGATCTCTGGGGTTAACCTGTGAGATCGAGATATGGTGCATTACATTATTCCCATCGTAGGGATAAAGAGATATGCCAGCGTGGCGGGGTTGTGTGTAGAATTTCTACCAGCTGGGTGCAGAGGGAGCTTTAATGACTATTGAGGCCACAACTGGATGAGCAGATGTGGAGTGGTGAGCTAGATCCTTTGACACTTCGACATGCTCGGTCATGCATCTTGAACATAGCTGTTGGACCCTTTGCCTAGAGACGTGGGCTCCCTGAGCCCAGGCGTATTCCAAAAAATGCATGAGAAGCTAGTTTTCACAGGCACAGTGACCACTCCTGCTCACTGCTCCTGAATCATACTACCCTTAGCCAGTTTCATCTGGGAACAAAGGAAAAAGCATCTTAGGACATGCAGGATCTTGAAAAACTAGTTAAGTGATAGATACCCTGTGTTTGTTTATGTGACTGGAGACTGTCACTAGTAAATCTAAAAGGACATGGTCTGTCCTAATGATCATGCACTGTCTAAAGCAATATTCTGAATTCTTTTCCTGGGCCTCAAGTTGCTTTCCGAACCTTTTAAAATTTACGGATCCCTTTTCTAGAAAACACATACATTTCATTAAATCTTAGGACTCAGGTGTCGATACTGGTCATATATTGGTACAAAACAAATTACCCCCACACTTCAGGCTGAAATCAACAGTAAATTCTTCTTAGTTTTACTGTAAACCTAAAATCGTTCTTAAAAAAAACCCCACATAATCTTTTTTTTTTAAACCCACATAATCTTAAAAAAGGATTTTGATTGGAGAAGCTGTGTGCGCTCTGTGAAAGCAGTAATTACTACAGTTGTCCATAAAAGTCTTAAAATGATACGAAAAGTCAGAAAACACACAAAGATAACAGCAGACGTTATTTCATACAGTTTCTGTGCATCAGGAATCCAGAGCCTCTTACCTATGCTGGCTCTGATGCCATGGCTCCTGGCAGGGTGCAGTCATCTTGGCTGGGCCTGGTGGACGCACTTCTAGCATGGGCCAGTTACATGCTGATTCTTGGCGGGGGGCCTCAGGTAGACCTGCCCTGAGGGCTGCTTTGATGTCTTCCTGACATGGTGTCTGTGGTCCCAGAGGGCAAAGCAGAAACGCTGGTGTCTTTTTATGGCCTAGCCTTGGAAGCCCTACTGCAGCATTTCTGCATTTCCTCTCAGGGCAGAGGGCAAGGTATGGAGGGTCACCTCCCTGTCGTCTCCAGGCACGCCACCCTCCCTGCACATTGACCCAGGGGTTTTCCTAACCCTGGCAGTTAGGGTTTTTATATGGGAGTTTTATTACATAGGCATGGTTCATTGAATCATTGACTATTGGTGGTTGAACTCAATCTCTTGCCCCTATCTCCTCCCTGGAGTATGTGGGGTGGGGTTGAAAGTTTCAGCCCTCTAAGCTTGGCCAGCTCCTCTCTTGAAACTGTCAAAGGCCTGCCTTAAATCATTAGCATAACTCCTTTGGGGCAAAAGGGGCTCTTTATGAGTGATAAAAGACATTGCTGTCACTCAGAAAATTCCAAGGGTTTTACAAGCTCTGGGCCAGGAACCAGGGACAAAAACCAAATACAGATTTAAAAAAATTTTTTTTTACCATATTAGTCAATACAGAAAAAATTTTATACAGCAGTCATACCTTATTTTTGTTTTTGGTTAAATTTTTTTCCTGCTCATACAACTAGTACATACTCTTTGCAGAGAAAAGGGTGGGGAGGAATAAAATACAAAAAAGAAAATAAAAATTACTTGCCATCATATTACCCACTATTTTCTCTCTCTGCTTTTTAAAAGATTTTATTTATTTATTTGTTAGAGAGAGAGAGAGATTGAAAGAGGGAGAGAGGGATTGCAAGCCGGGAGAGTGGGAGAGAGAGAAGCAAGCTTCCCACTGAACAGGGAGTCCGATGCGGGGCTCGATCCCAGGACCTTGGGATCGCGACCTGAGCCGAAGGCAGACACTTAATGAGTGAGCCACCCAGGCACCCCATCTCTACTTTTTTAGGTTTACAACAAAATCAAGAAGAAGATACAGAAATCTCCTATACACTCCTGTGTCCTCTCATAAATAGCCTCATGTATTATCCACATCACTCATCAGAGTTGCACATTGGTTACCCAGGATAAACTTGCACTGACACATCAGAGTTACCTGAGGCCCATCACTTACCCTAGCGTTCGCTCTTCCTCTGTGGGTTTGGATAAATGTGTAATAAAATGTGTTCATCAGTACAATATCGTACAGAGTATTTTCACTGCCCTAAAAATCCCCTGTGCTCTGCCTAGTCATTTCCCCGCTCCTGCAACCACTGATCTTTCTAGTGTCTCCATAGTTTGGCATAAAATGTATATAATGCATATAATGTATAGCCTTTTTTGATTGGCTTCTTTCACTTACTAGTATGTAAAGTTCCTTCAGGTCTTTTCATGTTTCGAAAGCTCATTTCTTTTTATTTTATTTATTTATTTTTGAAAGCTTATTTCTTTTTTGTACTGAATTCTCTTCTGTGGTCTGGATGTACCACATTTGTTGATCTTTACTGAAGACCATCTTGATTTCTTCCAACTTTTGACAGTTATGAATAAAGCTGATATCAACATGTATGTGCTAGTTTTTGTAGCAACAAAAGTTTTCAACACCTTTGGGTTATACCAAGGAGTGTGTTGCTGGATCTTATGGTAAGAGTGTGCTTAGTTTAGTTAGAAACCCCCCGAATGTCTTCCAGAGTAGCTATGCTGTTTTACGTCCCCGTTAGCAACAGATGAGAGTTCTTCCTGCTCTACGTCCTCCCCAGCGTTTGGTGGTGGTAGTGTTCCAGATTTTGGCCTCTCTTACAAGTGTGTAGTCGTATCTTTTCGTTGTTTTCATTTCTGTTTTCCTGGTGACATGATGTGGAGCGGTCTTTTGTATGCTTACTTGCCATCTGTTATCTTCTTGGATGAGGTGTCTCTTAAGGTCTTTGGCCCATTTTTAATCAGGTTTTTTTCTTATTTTTGAGTTTTTAAAGTTCATTGTGTATTTTGGGTAACAGTCCTTTATCAGATGTGTCTTTTGCAAATATCTTCTCCCTGTTAGTGGCTTGTCTTCTAATTCTCTTGATTTTGGCTTTCACAGAGCAGAGGTTTAACTTTAACGAAGCTTAACTTACCCATTATTTCTTTCATGGATCATACCATTAATGTTGTAACTGAAAGGGCATCACTATCCCCAATCTCACCTAGGCTTCCTCCTAGGTTATATTCTAGGAGTTTTATAATTTCGCCTGTTACGTTTAGGTCTGTGATCCATTCTGAGTTAGTTCTTGTGAAGGGAAAAAGTCTGTGTCTAGATTCAGGTTTTTTGCTTATTTGTTTGCATGTGATTGTACAGATATGTGAGCATTATTTGTTGAAGAGACTATCTCTGCTCCATTGGATTGCCTTTGCCCCTTTGTCAAAGATCAGTTAAGTACTTATGGGGGTCTGTTTCTGGGGTCTCCGTTTTGTTCCATTGATCTGTTTACCATTTCTCCAATACCGTGCTGTTTTCATTACTTTATAATAAGTCTTCAAGTTAGGTAGCTTTAGCCCTTCAACTTTGTTCTCCTCTTTCAATATAGTGTTGGCCGTTCTGGGTCTTTTGCCTCTCTGATAAACTTTAGAATCAGTTCGTTGATATCGACAAATAACTTACTGTGATTTTGGTTGGAATTACATTCAGTCTATAGATAAAGTTGGCAAGAACTGTTATCTTGACGATATTGAGTCCTTTTATCCAAGAACATTGACTTTTTCTCCACTTGTTTAATTCTTTGATTTTGTTCATCAGAGTTTTGTAGCTTTCCTCATATATATCTTCTGTATATTTTGTTACATTTCTACTATTCCATTTTGGGTAGTGGTAATGTAAATGGTATTGTGTTTTCAAAATTTCAAATTCCTTTTGTTCCAGGGTTTGTTTTTTAGTCAATCCCCTTAGGTTTTTTATATAAACAATCACATCACCTGTGAATAAAGACAGTTTTATGTCTTCCTTCCCAATCTGTATACTTTTTATTTCCTTTTCTTGCCTTATTGCATTAGCAAGGACTTCCAAATATGATATTGAAAAGGAGTAGTAAGAAGGAATATCCTTGCATTGTACCTGATCTTAGTGGGAAAGCTTTGAGTTTCTCACCATTAAGTCTGATGTTAGCTATAGATTTTTCGTAGATATTCTTTATCAAGCTGGAAAAATTCCCCTCTGTACCTACTTTACTGAGACTTTCTATGATGCATATTTGTTGGATTTTGTCAGATGCTTTTCCTGCTCCTCTTGATATGATCATGTGATTTTTCTTTTTTAGCCTACTGATGTGATAGATTACATTAATTGATTTTTAAATATTGAACGAGACTTGCATACCTGGGATAAATTCTACATAGTCTTGGTGTATAATTCTTTCTGTAAATTGTTGGGTTTGATTTGCTAATATTTTGCTGAGGATTTCTGCATCTATGATATTTTTGCATCATAAGAGATATTGGTCTGTATTTTTCTTTTAATGTCTTTGTCTAGTTTGAGTATTAGGTTAGTGCAGGGCCTTGTAGATTGAGTTAAGAAGTGTTCCATCTGCTTCTATTTTTCTGAAAGAGGTTGTAGAGAGTTGGCATACTTTTTTCTTTAAAAGCTCAATAGAATTTACTCATCTGGACCTGCTTTATGCTTTGGAATGTTATTAATTATTGAATCAATTTCTTTGATAAGAATAGGTCTGTTGAAATCATCTATTTCTTGTGTGGGTTTTCACAGATTATGTCTTTCAAGGAATTGATCCATTTCATCTAGGTTATCAAATTTGTAGGCACAGAGTTGTTCATAGGATTCCTTAATTATCCTTTTAATTTTCATGGGCCCTATGGTGATGTCTTTCTTGTCTTTCATTTTTTGATACTAATTTGTGTCCTTTCTGTTTTTTTTTTTTAGTCATCCTGGCTAGGGGCTTATTGATTTTATTGATCTGTTCAAAGAAGAGCTTTTGATTTTGTTGATTTTCTCTCTTGATTTCCTGTTTTCAATTTCATTGATTTCTGTCTTCTGCTTACTTTGAACATAATTTGCTTTTCCTTTTCTGTTTTCCTAAAGTGGAAACTTAGATTACTAATTGAGATTTTTCTTCTTATCTAATTCATGCATTCAACGATATAAATTTTCCTCTAAGCTTTGTTTTGCCTGCATATCACACATTTTGGTAAGTTGTGCTTTCATTTTCATTGAATTCAAAATATTTTTAAATATCTCTTGAGATTTCTTCTGTGATCCAGGTGTTCTTTAGAAGTGTGTTGTTTAATATCCACATGTTTGGGGATTTTCTAGTTATTTTTCTATTATACAGTTCCACTGTGGTCTGCAAGCAGACACTGCGATTTCTAGCCTTCTGCATTTGGTAAGGTGTGTGTTATGGCCCAGAATGTGGTCTGTTTGGTGAATGTTCCATGTGAACTCCAGAAGAACGAGTACTCTGCTGCTGTTGGATGAAGTGGTCAATAGACGTCTGTTAACGTTCAGTTGATTGATGGTGTTGTTGAGTTCGACTTACTGATTTTCTGCTTGATGGAGCAGTCCATTTCTGATAGAGGGGTACTGAAGTTACCAGCTCTCCTAGTGTATTCATCTGTTTCTCCTTGCAGTTCTATCAGTTTTGCCTCATCTAGTATGATGCTCTGTTGTCCTGTGCGTACATGTTAAGAATTGTTATGTCTTTGTGGGGAATTATGTGATGTCCTTCATGATCAGTAATAACTTTCTTTACTTTGAAATTTGCTCTGAGATTAATAGAACTACTCCTGCTTTCTTTTGATTAGTGGTCACATGGTGTATTTTTCTCCATCTGTTACCTTTAATTTATATGCATCTTTATATTTAGAGTGGACTTCTCATAGATATGATATAGTTGGCTTGTGTGTTTTGATCCACTCTCACAATCTCTGTCTTTTAATTGGCGTATTTAGACCATTGATTGGAATTCAGAGTGATTTCTGATATAGTTGGATTCGTATCTACCATACGCATTACTATTTTGTATTTGTTGCCCTTGCTTTTTGCTCTTATTTTTGTCTTCCACTCTTTTTCTGCCTTTTGTGTCCAGTCCTTTTTATATGGCTGTATATGATCCTGTGTATATTTGTTCTTTTTAAGTTATAAAAATGATATTTGCTTGTTGCAAAGTAATTCAAAAAGTATTAAGAATGTCTAAAGTGAAAAAAAATAATAACACTAAAAAAAAAAGTAATCCCTGCCTGGGAGGAGTCTTCTGTTGTAGGCTGAGAGGGAAGATGGAAGGGGCCCTGAAGCCAGGGGATGCCTTGGCCAGGTAAGGGCCCTGGGTCTCTTTGAAGACCTAGCACTGTCTCGGAAAATGAGAGACAGTGCTAGGAATAGGAAATGTGGAGGGTAGGGTGTAGAAAGCAAATTAAACTGAGAAGAAAAGGGTAATTTTTACTTCTGTGTTAGGGTCTATTCTTTAAGAATNCGGCATCATTTTCTGGGCGCCTGGGTGGCTCAGTGGGTTAAAGCCTCTGCTTTCGGCTCAGGTCATGATCTCAGGGTCCTGGGATCGAGGCCCATATCGGGCTCCCTGCTCGGCGAGGAGCCTGCTTCCCCCTCTCTCTCTGCCTGCCTCTCCGCCTCCTTGTGATCTCTCTCCCTCTGTGAAATAAATAAATAANAGACAGTGCTAGGAATAGGAAATGTGGAGGGTAGGGTGTAGAAAGCAAATTAAACTGAGAAGAAAAGGGTAATTTTTACTTCTGTGTTAGGGTCTATTCTTTAAGAATGGCATCATTTTCAGGGGCCAGAGGCTCTTTATGGGGCAGGAAGGAAATGAAGGAGATCTTGAATGAACAGGTGCAGCTGAATATGTGTGGTTCAAGTCTAGCCCAGTGTTTATTTATTTATTTGTTTGACAGAGCTGTTTATAACCTGCTTCTGGCTTGACAAGTTGTTTTGACCCCAATGCCCTGGCTCATTGAGGCCGCTTAACACTGTTTACTTTCTGGGGGGTGACGTGTGTGATCCGACCATCAAATGCTGTGGTAAGGTCTGTGAGGAGAACACAGGCTGGCTAAGCTCCAGGTTGCCTCACGTGAGGAGAGCCAGGATCGGATGGGGCCTCCGCTGCGCCCACTCACTAGAGAAGAGTGAAATCCTTTTGCCCAAATTCATGGAGAGTCTTTGCAGAAGGGAGGAGCTTTAAGGGAGGAGATGGCCTCTAAATCTGGAAACCTGGTTGCTGGCATGTAGACACCCATGAAAGCAGTAGTTGTCAACCATGCCACGCGTTTGAATTTTTAGAATTGCGAATGCCTGGACTGCTCCCCAGACCAGTTACACCAGCTGGGGTCTGGAGCCTGCTGTGTCAGAAAGCTCCACGGGTGATTCCAGTGCGGCTCCAACGCAGAGAAGTAGCTGCTGCTTGCCTTCAAGAAGCTGGCTCCCCCTGACGGGCCTTTAGTAGCCTTCTTGGTGGCGGGTGACGAGCAGCTGTGGCTTTTGTGTCCCCAAACCCTGAAATACAAAGAGACCTGAATGTTCTGAATGCAGTTAAATTGTTTTCAGAGTTCTGTGTTTCTAGAGGAGGGCAAACATTTGATTCAGAATGTCACCATATAGATATTTTAAGTTGTCACAGACAGAGTACACATAGTCAAAATGTTATACACCAAAATTTTCACAGACCGAAAATAACTAATGAGCTCTCTCCTCTGTGACTCTCAGTGTAGTAATGAGTGCTGTCAACCAGGATGGATCAATGAAATTCATATAGCGCTTTGATCCGTTGATTTGGTTCCCCCCTTCATTTGTTCAGTTCCCAGTTTCTGCACGTGAAGCCAAGGTGGGGTTCCGGGAAAGATTTTGATTGGGAGGAAAGGGTCTCCGTGAATTACAGGTCAGAAACCCCCCCGTCTCTCCTTGTAGGGTCCGTGGTAAAGTCTGTCATCCTGTAGCTGAGGCCAGCTTGCTCAGAGGTACAGACCCTGCCCTCTCCCAAGCTGCAGGCCCGGACTGGCCTTAGAGCCATGTCCCGCTGGTCCTCGAGCTGTCCCAGCTGCACACCAGCTGGATCCCCATCTGATGGGTTTACGTTGGGGCAGCTGCGTTCCTTTTTGGAGAGGCAGAGGGGAAGCTGTCACGGACGGTGGAAGTGGCCTGCAGCTGTGGGTAGAGGTGGGTGGCCCGGAGAAGCTGTCATTGTCAAGAGGCCCTTGGGATGTCCTTGGGTGATGCCTGGCCAAACCCTGTGGATCCAGCACTGCAGAATGTTCCAGCCAGGAGGGGTTTTTAGCCAGCAGCCCTGCACTGAAGAGTAACTGTGGGCTAGACCCTGTGTTGGGGGCCTTGCAGGTGTTATCTGACTGTCTTTCTGATAACTCTGTGAGGCTCATGTTATTATCCCCATCTTACAGATGAGGAAACTGAGGCTCTGAGGTTTTAAGTAACTAAGCCAAGGTCACGGCTAGTAAGTGACAAAGCCAGCCCTGACGTATGTGGTGGTCCACTCCCAAGCCTTCTTAGAAATTGTTTTATAGATGAAGAGATCAAGGTCCAGAAAGGAAAAGCAGCCTGTCCAAGATGACACAGCCAGTCCCAGTTACTGGCAGAGCGGTGGCTGGGACTCACCTGCCCCTTGCGCCTCACTGCCCCTTGCACCTCACTGCCGTACCTAGCTGCTGCTGCTGCGGGGAAGGAAGGCCACGGCGGGCGGTGTGCCCCCTCCTCCCTGCCCCGGGGCTCAGGCAGCAGCAGCCTTAGGCTGGCATGGAATGAGAAATTACACTCACCATTTTTCTCGCTCCCAAGTCTACAGGGGAGAGCGTGGTTGAGAACGCAGAGGAGGCAGGCAGAGGCGACCCCAGAGCCCCAGCATAGCCCAGCCCAACTGGCAGCTGCCCTCTCCCCACGGCCAGTGTGCAGGCATCTGGGCGGCAGGGCTGTGCTTCAGCCCTGCCCGCCCTCCCACTTTCGTGTGCACTCAGCTTCAAGCTGCAGTCGCCCGCAGGAGCTCGAGGAGGTGAGGCACGGCTCCTCCACCTCCTGTCCTGGGAAGGACTGCATCTGAAAACAAAGGGCGCAGCACCAAAGCGAGGGCCCCAGGACTCCCGCCTACAGGCCCCGACTGCTGGACGGTTGCTTTTATTTGTTTTCATGGGAACGGGTGTCGAGGAGTCAATGTTTCCTGCTCATTTCATTAAAAACTTTATAAACGGCATTAATAAATAGATATAAAACTGCTACACAAATGACAAACAGAGGGACTAAATGAAATTCCCAAGGGTTCACCCGTCGAATAAGTAACAGAACCACGGCTTTGCTTAGTCCTATTTCCATATATGCAAATGAGGGACCGAGCTTTAGCTCAGAGTGTTTTAATTAATATTTATAAATCACAGAGCACCTCAGAGAGGGCCAGGAAGCTATTTATATGATCATGTCATACAAATCATAAACCCTTTTGAAGATCGCTGCCTACTCTGCGTTTTGGTCTGAGTAGTAAGCGAGCCTGTCTGCGTGTCCCCCACAGGTGTAGTGCCGGCTCAGCGACATGTCGCCGTCCAGGAAGGACCCCTGTACCGCACAGAAGGCTCCCACATCACCATCTGGTGCAACGTGAGCGGCTACCAGGGGCCTTCGGAGCAGAATTTCCAGTGGTCCATTTACCTGCCATCGACCCCGGAGCGCGAGGTCCAAATCGTCAGCACCATGGACTCCTCCTTCCCTTACGCCATCTACACCCAGCGAGTCCGCGGGGGGAAGATCTACGTGGAGAGGGTCCAGGGGAACTCAGCCTTGTTGCATATCACCGACCTCCAGGCCCGGGATGCCGGGGAGTATGAGTGCCACACGCCCAGCACGGACAAGCAGTACTTCGGGAGTTACAGCGCCAAGATGAACCTCGTGGGTAAGGAGATGACATTTCCCGTGGCCAGTGTCCCGCCCCAGTGAGTCTGCTCCGGCTGCTGTACCCAAATGCCGCAGCCTGGGTGGCTGACGCTACGAGCGTTTATTTCTCACAGTTCTGGAGGCTGGAAGTCTGAGGTCAGGGTGGCAGGTTCTGGTGAGGGCCCTCTTCTGGGCTGCCAACCTTTGATTGCTCATGGTGTCCTCCCATGGCAGAAAGGGAATGAGAGAGCTCACTGAGGTCCCTTTCCAAGGGCACTAATCCCATTCATGAGGGCTCCCCCTCCATGACCTCATCACCTCCCAGAGGCCTCACCTTCAGACACCACTGGGGGTGGGGGGAGGAAGGATTAGGATTCACTGTGTGGATTGTGGGGAAGGGGAGGAAATGAACACTGAGTCCAGATTGCTGAGTCCCTTCTTTTATAGTGCAACTTTATTTGACTTAACAACAACAACAACCCAAAGCTCCCCAGATATCTTAGTGGTTAACTGGTAGCATGAGTGATCAAAGCTTGTGGGTTTGCTGGTGAATCATAGAAGGCTAATGCTAAGGCTCAGCCTCCTCACTGAGTCTGAGGCTAAAACTTAGTGCAGATGTTAAGAATTCAGAGAAGGCTAACTGACCCTGTAGCTGGTGAAAGGCGATATGAAAATAGAAGGCAGGGACATTTGTGGTTGATGATCTGTCTGAAGAAGTGACGGAGGTGGAGCGTATGACATCAGCTAGCAGAGAAGTGAAACTGCTGGGTGGCGGAGGCGCTCCGAGACCCCCAGGGCGCTGCTGAGTCAGGAAGCCAGTGCACCTGCAGGTCCTTGCTCACACCCGGAACCCCCTCCCTGGGTCCTCCGGCTGCACGAGCAAGGGATTGTGCACCAGCTGTCTCCCTTGGCCCTGGTACTCCCTGAAATGATGGAGGGAGCTGGCAGGAGGGGAGGGGACAGATCTCTATGTGGACGGCCATGGGCCACCACGCTTGCTGACGTGGAAGGGTCAACGATATCAAGGCTGCTCTGTTTTTCTGTCTAAGTCTGAATCTAGTTTTTATTATCACAATTCTGCTTGGAAATTATGACTCGAGCAGAAAAACAGAACGGCCTGAGATTGCTAATTCTCCATGTGGGTGAACATTGCAGCCCAGTGCTGTCCACACTGAAACCCCCCTGCCCCACCCCATGCCAAACTTGCTTCTCCTTTCTCTAGGTCTGCATCCCATCGTGGCGAGGGGGTGGCTCTGAGACCGAGGCCTGAGATGAGTGCAGTAAGAAAGCACACACTCATTGTGACTGGAGTGTCCCCATCACACCCTGTCAGGCTGAGAAGTGGGGCGTTGAGCCTCCAAAGCACAGTTCTGACCAAGGGGCCACGGGGCAGTGCCCTCACTTGCCCGAACTGAGGCTTCCTTCCAGTGTGGACCCCTCTGACACATGAATTACAGGAAAATTCCACCTACCAGATGATTGAGGTTGCTGTTGTTTTCCTCTGCCAAAGATTTAAAAAAAATTTTTTTAATACAACGTAGCCTTGCTAGAGCATTGCTTTGCTGAAGTGAGTGGGGGGAGCGTGGTGGTGGGGGGCGGCGAGAGGGGAGGAAGTCAGCAAGGTGCATAGACACGTAAAACTGTAACTTCTAGGAACTATTTCCTTTTGAGGATCAGTCAGAAGCCAAGTGAAAGTATCCTGAAGCAGTACCAAAAGGAACAACAAAATCTCAGTTGGCCTAAAAGAGAACTCTTGTTGACACGGTATTTTTAGGGAGCTCATTTACTACGGGAAACGAAGTACATCCCGCCTGTGTTAGCCAAGTGTTATTAAAATACCAAACAGGTAAGTGTAAGTGCCAAAAAATTGCAGTCCAAATCCACACGGCAAACTCCTTCTGTTTTGGTGCCATCCGGGGTCGCCCGGGGCCTCACGGTGACGGCTGAAGGCCGTGCGGGGCCGGTGGCTGGCCCCCCGCAAGGGTGAGGTTCTGCAGCTTTGCGACTGTGCGCCCGGGACATTTCTGTGTTGCAGTGATCCCCGACACCCTGCAGACCACAGCCGTGCCCCAGACTCTGCACAAAGTGGAGCAGGACCCCCTGGAGCTCACGTGTGAGGTGACCACGGAGACGCTTCAGCACAGTCACCTGTCGGTGGCCTGGCTCCGGCAACGAGGGGGCGAGAAGCCCGCGGAGGTCATCGCGCTGAGCCGAGAGTTCGTGCTGCACTCCAGCAGCGAGTATGCCCAGAGGCAGAGCCTGGGGGAGGTGCGGCTGGACAAGCTGGGGGGCACCACCTTCCGCCTCACCGTCTTCCACCTGCAGCCCTCCGACCAGGGCGAGTTCTACTGCGAGGCTGCCGAGTGGATCCAGGACCCGGACGGCTCGTGGTACGCCATGACCCGAAAGCGGTCCGAGGGGACTGTGGTCAACGTCCAGCCCACGGGTCAGTCTCTCTCTTGTCCCCGCGCTCTGCCTGCTGGGGAGGGTCGTCCGACGCTGGGAGGGGGTGCAGACTCCTTCCCTGTGACCTCTGAAAGTACTAGGAATGTAGAGGGAGCCTGCCTGAGAGCTGGCCGTCTAGTGACTCTTGGAGAGGAGGCCAGCCCGGATCCGGCTTACAGACAGGGTTTCTTGGACCCATGGGGAAGCTGATATTTTTTCTCGAATTACAGATTCATTTTTAAAAATTGGAAGATTTCACACAAACCGTTTGTATCTGATGAACTGGGTTCCCAGGGGCTGCCCCCTTTGATGACGTTACTGTTTTGGGGACCAGTCTTGTTTCATGTGTAGAAGACATTTGATATTATGAGCCTTCCATCAGCGGTCTGAAATTGTGACCTGGGGAAATTTTGGCTTAAATTATTATTTTCTGTATTAATACTATGTCCTTGGTAGTGTTTTAATGCCTTATCACATATTACTTCAGGGTCCCTCAGAAGTTCCGCAAAGTCAGTCGGTGGTGGGGCAGCCTGCCGAGGGCAGTTGCTTTATGGCGGGGCCCCAGGATGGGGTGTTGAGGCCAGCCTGGCGAGTATCAGATTGTCCCATATGGGCTTTCTCCGGTGAAAGACCTGGAAAGGGGGTTCCCCGAGGAGGCTGGGTTGACATGTTTATAGCTGGGGCGAGAAGATGGTGACACCATGAGCTGAGGTCCTCCCTGACCCCTTGAATTATTACCCCATGATCTCTGGCCGCCCCGTGCCCCCGAGGCCAGCCATGCTCCAGATCAGAGCTGACATCTGCCGCTGGCTGCTTTGGCTGGCCAGGGGCAGGCTCTCCATGAGACCTTCAGTGCCCTGACTTTGGTCGTTGTGCCATCATCGAGGTGCAGTAAGCAGCCCGAGAACCTTCCTGTGTGTTCCTCACCTCCGGTGAGGGGCTGCAGTTGGAGGCGTGGTCTGTGGGAGATGAGCTATGGTACAGTTGGGGTCTCCTCTTCAGGACCTGATGACCTCACTGCCCCGTTTGCTACACACAGTCAGTGGTCTTGGCCTTTTGTCACTTGTTCTTGTGTCCGTCTAGAGCGAGGCTTCCAACCTACCTAAAGGTACAGATTCCTGAATCAGGCTGCTGGGGTGGGGCCGGGGGGCCTGGGAAGCTGGATTTCTACTACACATCCCAGGTGATTCTTCCGCTGCCTACGTTGTCCAGCAGAGCTCTACAGGTAACAGGGCAGGAGGGATTCTCTGGACATCCGATGGGCTTTCACGAGAAGGATCAGCTCCAGGAAAGAGAGTACTTTATCTGCTCTGTCGGGCCCAGAGCAGTTAGCAGCTTCTGGATCTTCCAGTACCAAGACATCTGGGGAAGGCACTTCATTTCATATTTATCCTTTCCCTTTTTGGATGGCTTTAAGATCAGCTTCAGAAGTCTGGACCAAATTTTGAATCTTAATGCTTTCAAATTAGGTGGCATCAGTTAATCTTCTTTATTTTAATCTTACCAATTTGGGATTAGGACTTTTTGAATTTGCCCAGCAAATGTATTCAGACTAAGCCAGCCAAGGGAAAACTAGATGCAAAAAAGAGTTGATGACTTTACTCCATCCCCCCGAGCTTTTCAGGTTTAATGGTTGTAACCCCATCTTGGCCCTTCCCTTAGTTCCTTTCAGGAAATATTCAGTGAGTCTCTGCTGCAGTGAAGGTCTGGCGAAAGCCATTGGGGATTCAAAGATGAACAGCTCTTGGGGCCTGCCCTCAGGGAAGGGGCAGCTGTGAAGGCCGGTGGCTAGGTGGGGCGTGCTGAGGTCTGTGATGGTGCCGTGTGGACGGTGCCCTGGGACACAATGACTAAGAATGTCCTTGCAACCCGAAGTTTTCCCTGGATGGGAGAGTGAAGGCAAATCCAGGAAAACCAGCAAATTGGGTAAGTGAGCTGAGTCTGAAGCTTGAGGAGACCTCAGAGGGGCAAGCATAAGGGCACAAAAACGTGTCCCATGTTTGGCCAGCAGACAGGAGTCCGGCGTGGGTAGAGGTTGAGTCCCGGAAATGAGCGACGAGAGGAGGCCTGAGGCCCCACATGCTGGAGCGCGGAGCTTGGCCTTGACTCCATAGACCCAGCGTTTGCAAGCTGTCCTTCTCAGGGTCTTGGGAGCCCCTTTAGGTGCCTGCAAGGAGGTGCAGGAGGAAGGCATGCTGAGGGCCACAGCGTTCCCTCGCTTGCCTCAACCAAGCGTTTTCTATATTGGGCAACAGAAGATTTTGCATAGAGAAACTGCCCTTTCCTCTGCCCCCTCCAAGGACTGCTTGGAAATCACTGCTGTAGACACTTGGAGAGGGAGATGGAGATTTTAAAGCTAGGAGGGACACAATGAGTTCTGGGCTCCAGAAGGACAAAACCACGGAGGCCGGCTGGAGGTTGATTAAACAGGTCGGTCCTGCCGTGGAGAGACCAGGTAGGAGAGAGCTGTAAGACCAGTGTGGGTCGGCAGCGGTGCCTGGAAAGCAGGCAGGGGGGTGCTAGAGACGGACGAATGGGGAGCCCCGGCACGGAATGGGTATCCGTGTACTGGGCATCCTGAGGCCAGGGCTCTGGGCGATTCCTTGAGTCGGGATGGGGAAGGAGGAGGAAGGAAAGGTAGTGAAAGCATGCAAAGTGCTGCTTCAAAGCCTCTGCGTCCCTGTTGGTGGCAGCCCCGGGTGTATTCTCTTCGGTTTTTGTCCGTTTTAGTCAAGGAGTCCCTCCTTCACGCAGAAGCTTACAGAGATGCTCAGTACATGACACACTGTCCGTGCTGAGCCTGGGAGGGATGAGGGCCTGGGAGAAGCCTGTGCGGTAGCAGTTGCAAAGGCCCAGGAGAACAGCAGCAGTAAGAGGTCAGAGGAGCAGGTCTTGGTGAGAAAGAGAGAGAAACTGAGTGGTCAGTCAAGCAAGAGGAGAAACAGGAAGGAAGGCGTCATGGAACCCGAGGGAGGAGAGTGGGTCTGGACTGAAGCCTGCTCGGGAGAAGCCTTTGGTGAGTTGGCGGGGGGGTCACTGGGGACATTTGCTAAGTCAGTGATGTGTGGGAGAAGGGCCAGAAGCCAAACTCAGGGAACTGAAGAGTGAGGGGGCATTGGAAAAAGCATAAGTCAATTTCTAGAGGTTTAGTTGACTGCGTGTCATCCCCAAGGGCCAGTTGCTGTACAGGAAGGAGGTGGTATGCTGTAAGTCTTCTGTCTTCAACCTGGGAATGTGCAGGCTTCACCAAGCCTTGGGGATCGTCTCACAAGAGAAGACTCTCTGGCGGCCACAAGTAGAAAGCCACAATTGTAACCAGCCTAACTCTGAGGAAATGGAAAGTTCTGAGGTCTCAGGCACCTGCTTGTATGCCTTCCATGCCATTTATGTGGAAGGGGTGCTTTTTTTTTTTTTTTTAGTTGACGTCAAGTGACTGTAATTGGGTTTACCACAGAGCCACTGTCTGGCGGATAACACAGGCACAGTTCCCTGTCGGTGTGTTCCTCTTGGGCAGAGAGTGGCAGAGCAAAACCCACTTCAATTCCCGCCTCATAGGACTGGTCTTTGGGAAGGGGAAGCTGAGACAGCGGCTGTCCCCTTGGAGAAGAGCCCCTGGGAGTCATTGAGTGGGGTTTGCTCTGTCAGGAATTTTGGGTCACAAAGGAAGGAGTTAATTTGCTTAAGAAAATGGGTATTTGGAGCAAGACACCAGCCCATGTGGGAGAGGAGGTGGTCGAAAGCCTCAGGAGCAGGGAGAGGCAAAGCCAAGCTTGGGCTGGAAAAGAGAATATTGAAGAAGCATCCTTGTGATCCCTATGATTTCTCAGGGAAAATAGAATTTTTATCTGCTCCAAGGGTGCATAGGATAGGGGGACAAAAATGGGGCAAATGTCATAAAGATAGTGGTAGAGGCTTGGAAATGCCAGCATAAGGAAGGCAGTCGAGGTCAGAGCTAACCCGTCTATAAGGAATTCAGACATACCTGGAATATGATTTCCCCTCTTCAGGGGGACAGAGCTAGACCTGAAAGAAGGATGGATCTAGCTCCAGCCCTACTACCCAAAGCCCTGTGGTTCTGTTTTCGCCAACCCTTCATCCTTTGTCTTAGCCCCCACTTCTGCCATGGGTGCCCGTGAGGGGCAGCGAGTGTCTCACTGTGTGCAGGACGTTGTTTGTGGCCCTGAGCCCTTCTCTGACCACGCTCTCCTTCCCAGTCAGACAGCCAGCTCTCTGGAGGGTGCTTGGGTTCACTGACCATCTCAGAGGTCATTCACTTTCATCAGAACTCGGTATCTTCCCTCTCCCTCCTGGAGACTTGATCTGACAGGTGGTGACTGGTGGAGAGACATTCATTTTCGCTTTGTCTATGGATTTTTGTGGGGGATTGTCTTACCTGTGTCTTACTTCCAGCATGCACATGGAGCTGAGAATATATCTGTTATAGGCACATTTTTGAGTATTCCTTAGCATTGGGGTCAGCCCCTCGGCCACTGTGTAACTTCGTCTCACATTTCAGTGGGGTGGTTCCTGCTACATCTGCAGAAAAAGTTTGTAGGCCTGTTGCTTAAATGGAGTTTGGGGAGTCTAGGTGAAGGCTAGACCTGGGTAAGTGCTGTCAGGAATGATTTCCTTATTGACCTCCGGGGTCTAATCCTGGGTATCACAGGCTACAAACAAAGTCCCCTCTGTCTCAGCAGGGATGACGAGCCTCTTAGATGGTCTGGGTCTAGCTACCTTTGAGTTCGCTCTGAGAGATTCAGGACTTTCTTGGGTCCTAAGATCCCCTGGACATGGGTTAGATTTTTCTCCCAAGACCAGCACGGAGGTACCTTCCCTGTGGTTAGTGCGCCCCCAGAAGGCACGGGTGGTGGGAATTGGCGGATACCATTGGGGTAGCCAGGGGCCCCCACGTTCACCCAGAATGCATCCGTTTGTTGTTGGCTTTCTTAGACAAAGAGTTCACTGTTCGGCTGGAGACGGAGAAGCGGCTGTACACGGTGGGGGAGCCGGTGGAGTTCAGATGCATCCTGGAGGCACAGAATGTTCCTGACCGTTACTTCGCCGTCTCCTGGGCCTTCAACAGCTCGCTCATCGCCAGCATGGGGCCTAATGCCGTGCCGGTCCTCAACAGTGAATTTGCCCATCGGGAAGCCAGGGGCCAGCTGAAGGTGGCCAAGGAGAGCGACGGTGTCTTTGTGCTCAAGATCTACCATCTCCGCCAGGAAGACAGTGGGAAATACAACTGTCGTGTGACAGAGCGAGAGAAGACGGTCACCGGGGAGTTCATCGACAAGGAGAGCAAGCGGCCCAAGAACATCCCCATCATAGTCCTCCCCATCAGTAAGTAGAGAGGCGTGCTGCCCCGGTCTGCTCTGTAGCTGGCGTCATTGAAGAGAAGTAGGGGGACAGATGAGCTGTAGGGGTGTGGGGCGGGGCTCGTGGAACCCAAGGGTTCCATCAGCGCTGGCAGAGAAACCTGCTAATCTCTCTCCCTTCTCCAGCCCGCCTGCCCACACTTAGCACCCCCCCCAGTGACGCGGAGCCCTGGGCTGGGTTTGCAGGCTGGAAGGGGCATCCCGGAGCTGAGCGTTGTTAGCAGCCTCTGTAAACGCCGGCTGCGCCAGCTCCACTGGAAGGCAAATCAGGAGTCCAGGAATGGCTGTTTGCTCCCACGTGGGAATTAAGTGCCCAGGAGAAGTGGGCAGATGCCTACCTTGAAAGCTCGCTTATGAGGGTTGGTCTTCTATGGGAGGATTTTCAGTCATAACGCCCCTTATTTAAAAGGATTTGCTATCTGGGTTTTGGGGTATAAGGGTTGGCATTTCCCTAAGGGTCTCTTCCCTATTGAAATTGTGTTTTCAAAAGTCAGTGGATGGGACCTCTCCTGTCTTCCTGGAGAATAGCCTTCCGGTGAAAGCTTAGCCGGTTTCCGAGGCTCTGGCCGGGCTCCTGTCTCCACAGAAGCTGGCCTCGTCTGGGTGGGGAGTTGGGGACACCACCTGAGTTTGCTCCTACTGTGGTTTACTCAGCCCCCAGGATCAGGATGTTATTAACATCGGAGTTCTCTCAAAGTTCTGTTTTTAGTAAAAAGAGAATGAAAGCTTACATGCCCTGATTTTAAACAAGTCAGTGAAATTTTTAAACTAACCTTTAACCTTTTC
Source organism: Ailurus styani (assembly GCA_002007465.1). Classification (NCBI taxonomy): domain Eukaryota; kingdom Metazoa; phylum Chordata; class Mammalia; order Carnivora; family Ailuridae; genus Ailurus; species Ailurus styani. Next base: position 617,433 of record LNAC01000598.1, read on the forward strand.
TCAACTACTCTAACTGTTCTTTCCCTTAGCCTTGTCATGGTTCCCTCTACGTTTTGATTTACCCTTTTCCATTTTTAATATAGTTCTCCTCAAGCAAGAAGGAAAAAGTAGACATAGGGGTCTTGCCACTTTTTTCTTTTCTCACCAACAGGATTCCTTTCTTTGGTACTTACTTCTTTATTTTTTTAAATCTCTCTCACACACCTAATTATCTCGAAATTATTTTGTTTCTTAGACATTTTTTTACTTTTCTCCTTGCAATGCCTAGCATGGTGCTTTGCGTAGCGTAGGTGCTTGCTGAGTATTTGTAGAGTCGAAATGGTTGAACCGAATGCCCACTCTCCTGACTGTTTTCTGTCAGTTTGTGCTTGCCTTAACCACGGACTCTCTACTTTTAAATCTGCAACTAATTCCTCGTTGTGCTGTAAGGGTCCAGGGAAGGGCAGCAACGTTGTTCTCCTTCCTCAGTCTTTTGTGCTAAGAGATTTTCCCCAACCCCTTCCAAGAACTTGTTTGATGATCTGTGGCCCTGCTATATTGCTTTTCCAGCAGATAACTGGGTAGTTAAAGTCCCTCAGCACCACCAGATCCTGCCCCAAGGCCACTTGGGTAAGTCTACCGAAGTACAGCGATCACATCGGGAATGGTGATAATACCTTGGATTTTAATGGCGCTTTTCCTTCCGAGAGCCCAAGTGCTTCCGCATAGATCACTTCTTCCTGCGCTCCCGCCCCTGAAATCCCTGCAGAGGCCAAAATCCTATCCATCCTAGGAAGGAAGAAGCCAGAGCACCGTGCAGAGAAGTGGCTGAGCCAGTCCTGTGACCGGTTGAGCGTGCGTGGCTTTAGGAACATTTGCTTCTAGCTTCAGACCCACTGCTCCGCGCTTAGCCTTGCTGCCTCACCCACCTCCTGATGGGAAATTTCACTGGTGCCCATGCCGTCAGATTCTCATTAGTCTGTCCTAGTTTTCACGTAATCCAGAGAGTTCTAAATGGTCAGCTGCCTTTTTCTCAGGCCCGGGAATGCTCGGAACTAGTCTTAACAGGCAATGCAGACCCTGGGTTCGTGTTTGCCTTGGTCTGGGGCCACCGCCTGGTTTTTCTTCTCCGAGGTCCACATCTCACTGTGCGGTTCTTCCAGGCAGCCCCCATCGGAACCCAGCCAGGGCTTCTGGAAGAGTCCGCTGGGGTGGCCGTAGGGAATAGCAGTGACGCCCTGCGTGTCATTCTTCTGCCGGGGGCAAGCGAAGGGATTTTTATCCCTCGATGCGGAGCTGTCCTTTCGATTCCCCACGTGGAACGATCATGCTGGAGATAAGTCTTTAACGAACTGAAGAGGAATTATCATTGATGAGGATGATGGGGAGGAATAATTACCCTCCTCCAATACTGTCAGCGTCTCAACCCCTAGAAGTAGGAGCTCTTAGCGCCTCTGTTTTGCACAGGAAAAGTGGAAGTGTGGGGAGGTTGAGGAAGAACCCCAAGATCACAGGGTTAGGAAGCAGTACACCCGGGCCTAGAGCCCACGTCTGCTTGCCTCCCAGCTTCTTAGTGCTGTGGATGGTGGCTAACCAGGAGCCTCCCCATCTCCATAAGTCATCTTCGTATGGCTCCTGGGGAGGTTGCCCCCTGGGAAAATTCTTCTTTCCCACACCATGCAGACCGATTTTTCACGTGGAACAAGCCAGTCCAGAATGGAGAGCGGGCACCCTCACCGTAGCGCAGACTAGCCGCGGGGCTCGATGCTCATCTTTGTCTGTTTCTGCCTGTGGGAGAAATACAGGGGAGGAGAGATCGATTCAAATGCATGGTGATGGGCGTCTGTGGGTCCCCCCTCCGTGATTGGGTGTGCCGCTTAATCTGGGATTTGCTTTCATTGATTTATTTTAAATCATCGTGTTTCATGTGGGTGGCGCCCGGAAAACTGAAGCCACATTCGTTATGGTGTATGTATTCTTTAATACTTGTGGGTTTTTTAAACTCAGTATAGATAATTACACAAAACAATGTATGCATAATGAAGGCAGATTCGAACATCCAGACTGTTTATAAAAACAAAAGTTATTAGGAATAAGATAATCGTGATCACTGTGACCACCTTTTGGAAATCTCCAATGTGTTAGGTGATTTATATACATTGTCTTGTTTCCTTTTTAATCTTAAAAAAACTACACAATATAAACACCACCGTCCCTGTCTTATAGACGAAGGCACATAGAGTTGAAATAGTTCTGAGTGACGTCACAGAGCTAAGTGAGTAGTGAAGGAACAAAGGGAAGTGGATCCTTAGCCCGAACTTTGATCGGCAGGAGGTTTTGATGTCGCAGCAGTGGAAGCAGGGCTGAAAGTGGGCGGCAGGATGGAGAGCGGGTGGCCTTGGTCTGTTCCTCTGCGTTAATGAAAAGGATGAGAGCTTACTCTCCACCCCTCCGTGAAATGAGACACCTGTGCCATTATGACCCACACCCAAGCAAGCTCATGTTTATCTTCCAAGTACTTCCCGTCATTTTTGTGCTGCTTGCTAATACTGCCCTGAAGGGCTTTAACGGCACGTTACGGACGTTCGGCATTTATTTGCTACAGACGTTCGGCATTTATTTGCCTGCCATAGCATTGAACGGTGGGAAGATGGAGGTGAAGTAGAATTCCCAAGTCACATAGTTTACTCAAACACCTCAGCTGAAAAATCCTTGAACCCCAGCTGACCAGATTCCCCAATAAACACCTTTATGCCCCAAGTGTAAGGTCATCGTGCTGTGTTTCTTAGGTTCTGATTCAGTCTCCAGTCTCAGACCCTCCTTATCCCGCACGTTATCCTGGTACCCAGCTAAGGGCCTCTGAGGTTATGGATCTTGAAATCCACAGGGGGCAGCGAGGGGGGGGGTGCCCAGAAGCAGCCAGGGCTCGCGGCGGCAAGTGTCGGGGGGCTTCTACCCTCCAGGTGACCGGCACCTGCGTCGCATGACCTCTGCCCCTGTCCTCCTTTCCCATCTGCGGGGAGGGGGCAGGAACGGCCAGAAAGCCGCAGCGTGGCCCTCTCTCCCTCTTCCCAGAGAGCAGCATCTCCGTGGAGGTGGCCAGCAACGCCAGCGTCATCCTGGAGGGGGAGAACCTGCACTTCTCCTGCAGCGTCCGCACGGCAGGCCGGCCACAGGGCCGCTTCTCGGTCATCTGGCAGCTTGTGGACCGGCAGAACCGGCGCAGCAACATCATGTGGCTGGACCGGGACGGCACCGTGCAGCCCGGCGCGTCCTACTGGGAGCGCAGCAGCTTTGGGGGCGTCCAGATGGAGCAGGTGCAGCCCAGCTCGTTCAGCCTGGGCATCTTCAACAGCAGGAAGGAGGACGAGGGCCAGTACGAGTGCCACGTGACCGAGTGGGTGCGGGCCGTGGACGGCGAGTGGCAGATTGTCGGGGAGCGCCGGGCCAGCACCCCCATCTCCATCACCGCTCTCGGTAAGCCAGCATCCGGCGGTCTTTCTGTGGGTCTGGGGGAGACTGCTCCCCTGTCAAGAACCTCACCCCCCGGGCGCCTGGGTGGCTCAGTGGGTTAAAGCCCCTGCCTTCGGCTCAGGTCATGATCCCAGGGTCCTGGGATCGAGGCCCATATCGGGCTCTCTGCTCAGCAGGGAGCCTGCTTCCTCCTCTCTCCTCTCTCTCTGCCTGCCTCTCTGCCTACTTGTAATCTCTCT
>LNAC01000598.1:621537-653334 GCA_002007465.1 Ailurus styani
CCCAGCAGAGCCTCTCTCGCCTCCCTCCAGGCTCTCCTGCCCTGCCGCCCGGGGGCCTGGCCCTCCTCAAAAGGCCAGAGCAGCACAGATGAGGGTAGAAAATCCCCCTTTTGCCATTTATTTAGCATTTACTACGTTCCTGGCTGAGTCTAAGCACTTAAGCTTAATTGTCCCTTTGAATTTTCACCTGGCCAAGAGCTAAACCCAATTTTACAAGGAAACTGAGTGAGAAGAAGGGTTAACTCATTTGCTCGGGACCACAGCTTTTTTTTTTTTTTAAAGATTTTATTTATTTATTTGATAGAGATCACAAGTAGATAGAGAGGTAAGCAGAGGGAGAGGGGGAAGCAGGCTCCCTGCTGATCAGAGAGCCTGATGTGGGGCTCGATTCCAGGACCCTGAGATCATGACCTGAGCCGAAGGCAGAGGCTTAACCCACTGAGCCACCCAGGTGCTTAAAGAACAGACTCACCATCCATACCAGGGAAGCCAAGAGTCTCTCGATTTTTCTTTCAAAGCCTGTGCTTTTATCTCTTCCTCTATAAGGCACCTCCTTAGGAAAGCCACTTCCTCATTAGCATGAAATTAAAAGATACCTTGAGATTTGCTAAAACCAGAGAATTCGATTTGCTTCTCACGGGGCAGGGAAGGAGGCTTCTATCAACATTTATCTGCCTAATATAATCAGCATATTAAATTGTAAAAGGCCAGTCAGCTACTTGTTGTCTTGTTAGGTCTTCCTGTTTATGAGGACAGCTGCGACATCAGTTGTCCTCAGTGGCTTTGTGTCCCACTCCCTGGGACCGTGTTGCCCACTCTCCTCGTTGGTAGAGCTGGTGGCGCATTTAGACACACACCCTAAAGCTGGCAGCCCTGGTAGATTTTGCCCTCAGTGGGGTACTGTGTCCTCCCCACCCAGCATTAGAATTACACTTTTTTTTCCTAAAAGCCTAATCCCCAAGATTGACCTGCTTCTTGCAGTCATCATATTGCTCAGATTTCCGTCTGTGGAAACTTCGTCCACTGGGTGAGTTTCCCCACCGGCTCTGTCAGCACCAGTGTGGACCTTTGTGGATGGCGCCTGGGAGGAAACATCTGGCTTTCTGGTCATGGGCATCTTTCCCCACACTGTGAGGTTAGGGACATCCAAGGAGTGGTCAGCGTTCATGAGGAGCGCTTCTCCAGAGGTCACCTCACAGAATCTGCTAATCCCCTGCCTTCTCACCATGTGTCTGTGGTTCCCACAGTCAGGGTCACCAGGGGCTCTGACCTGGGATCCTGGGGCTTGGTTCTGCTTCCCTGTTCTCTACCTCCGGCGCGCCTCTGGCCAGAGCCATAATCAGGGCGGCCGGGGAGGAGGGCAGGGAGAGCGGAGGGCACTGTGGGGTCAGGTTGCCTGTCAGTCTAGACAGCGACCCACGGGAGTTTTCACATTGGTGCAGTTAGGTACGGCTCGCTCTCAGCAGGCGCCCCGGGGAGATAACAGGAGGGAACATCCTCCAGCCGCCCCTGGCCCATCATGACCATGCAGTTAGAGTAAGCTGGGTGCCCGTGCACCGTGACCATGGCGTGTGCTCTGTCAAGCCTGGACGGAGTCCCTTGCCTGGAAGAGCTCTCTCCCCTTCAGGCGGTGAGGCCAGGAACCCCTGGTGCGTGTCCTCTCCCTGAGGTCCTATGTTCCCCCACCCTTGGCGCAACACAGACTGTGCCCAAGTGACCACCACAACCACTTCAGGCTTAGGGATGGGTCTCTGGGTCTTAACTATTTTTTAAAAGGATGCATAAAGATAGCTTATGAAATCCAAATGGAAGGTCCAGAGTTTCCAGCAAATTATGCCAACCTATTTGCTGACTTAACCTCCCCACACAAATCTAAAAAATTCATGTCGTGCCTGGCCTTTTACCCACAGAATTTAAAGTACTTTCCTTTATGTGTGTTTTGTTTCTTTAGCAAATGACATATATGACAGAATATGGCACAGGCTGGGTACTATTCCATGGCAAGTATGTTGCAAATATTAACTCATTTCATCCTTGCAAGGACCCATTTTACGGATGGGGAAATAGAGGTGGAAACTTGCTGACTATCACACAGCTAGAAAGTGTCACCGTTGGGCATCTGGCTCAAGGTCTGTGCCTTTAACCCCTTCCTGTGGGTAACACCACCTGCAAAGAGCCTTGAATGCCACTGACTAGCAGCTTGATCGTGGGCAATTCATCTAACCTCTCTGTGCCCCATCCTCATCCATAAGAAGCGGATGGTGCACCTTCTTGTCCTATGAGGTCATTTTGAGGATTCGGTGAAGTGTGGCGGAAACACAGCCCTTGGCAGCGTGCCTGGCACACGGCGCTCCATAAATGCTGGCTGGCCCCGATTTTATGATCATAACCGCTGTGTTAATATTAAGTAGTGTTTCAAGGTGAAGGAAGTCAGATAGCCCCCACTGAGGACCTGGTGTCAGGGATTCGTCGGCTGGCCTCCATAAGGAGTATTGGGAGCCGCACAGCCTACTGTGACTGCAGAAGCCCACCTCACCCCAGGTCCCCACCTGCTCGAGGCCTGGCCACCTGCTGTGGCTTCCTCACTCCCCATCTCCCCTGGATTTCACAAGGAAAGTGGGAAAGGGATGGTGAGCCAGCCTCCACTGCCCAGCCCAGGGAACATGGGACACATCCTTCCATCTGCCTCCCCTTTCTCTAGCCCTGATGCGCCGCGGACCAGACGGGGGAGGTGTCGGGGCTGGGGGCTCTGTCCACCTTGCAGGCAATGAATGAAGTTGGTTTGGGGGTTTTTTCCTCCTGTTTTTTGTTTTGTTTTGTTTTTTAAGATTTTATTTATTAGAGCACAAGCAGGGAGAGAAGCAGGCAGAGGGAGAGGGAACAGCAGATTTCCCACTGAGCAGGGAGCTGATACAGGGCTCAGTCCCAGGACCCTGAGATCATGACCTGAGCTGAAGGTAGACACTTAATGACTGAGCCACCCAGGCGCCCCTTTTGCCTGGGATCCCAAGATTTCTAGGACTGGCTCTGCCTACAACCCTCAGTCCCTGGGAGGGGACTGATGGGAGGCAGATGGACATGAAGGTTTCATTGGGAAAGATTTGCTTAGTGCTGCTTGCTGCTCAAAGAGAATTGCCTCTAGCCTCTGTCTGCGGGGTCTTGTGACATTCTGGGCTTGTGCTTCCAGGCGAGAGCTAAAGTAACCTTGGCCCGGGCATGAGGAAAGACCCAGAGCCTTGGCCGTGCTCTGTTTGCTTTGCCAGCAGCCCCATCACTGCGGCACACTGCCCTGAGAAAGCCAGGTGTTCCCCCTCGCTGCAGTCTCTCTGCTCTCTCCCCAGAAATGGGCTTCGCGGTCACAGCCATCTCCCGCACACCGGGCGTGACCTACAGCGACTCCTTCGACCTGCAGTGCATCATCAAACCCCACTACCCAGCCCGGGTGCCCGTGTCGGTGACGTGGCGGTTCCAGCCAGTAGGCACCCTTGAGTTCCATGACCTGGTGACCTTCACCCGAGACGGAGGGGTCCAGTGGGGAGACAGGTCCTCCAGCTTCCGAACCCGAACGGCCATCGAGAAGGCCGAGTCGAGCAACAACGTGCGCCTGAGCATCAGCCGGGCCAGCGACACAGAGGCGGGCAAGTACCAGTGTGTGGCCGAGCTGTGGCGGAGGAATTACAACAACACCTGGACGCGGCTAGCCGAGCGGACCTCCAACCTCCTGGAGATCAGGGTGCTGCAGCCAGGTCAGCAGGGCTGGGGGCGGGGGTGCTGGGGGGCGGGGCGTGGAGGGCAGGGGAGCAGGGGCTTGCCCTGGGTGCCGGCTCGTGGGGACAGCGGGTAGGGAGGTTGCACGTTGAGCCCTCGGTGGTCCTGCTTTGTAGCTGCAGAAATTTCAGATCCGTAGGTGGCTGCAACAGGGCCATTTGCTGGTCGGGCTGGTCCGTGGCTGACCTCTTACAGCGTTCGTTTTCTCTCTCTGTTTGGTTGGGGTCAGTGTTTCTGAACCATTCGAGAGTCCGTGGCAGGGGTCAGGTCTCCGGCTCCTCAGTACTACAGTGCGTGCCTCCTAAGAACGGGACCCTTCTCCTGTCTGATCAGGACACTGCTGTCGGCTGGGAAATTTAACACCGCTGCGGGATGTTACCAGCACGTCCCCCGTTGTCCCTATGATGTCCTTTGTAGTTTTTCTTCTTTTTTTTCTTCCAAACCAGGATCCAATCAGGGATTACAAACCACTTTTAGTTGTCTTGTCTTTTTAGACTCTGTTTCCTTAACACTATCTCCTGTAATCCGTGCGACAGCAGCGTGGAGGAGGGACCGTTGTCCCCTGTTGGCAGATAAGGAATGTTGAGTGCAAGAGGGAACGGGAGAGGCCCTTACTGAGTTATATCCCTCGTGGCAGGTGCTTAGGGTCGCTGGTTTTATGAGCATTTCCCAACAAGCCCAGGAAAGATTCTGTGACTCGCCCAGGGTCACACAGCTGGTAGAGGGTGGAGCTAGGGTCTGAATCCTTATGTCTTTCTCCCACACCGTTTCCCTCGGTGGGTGGAGGGGGGGAGCAGTTGCTCTTTCATTGGACCCTCTTCCTAATGTGCAGGAGGAGGTAGATATCTGTGCTTTTATGGTGTCCCCCGTGTCTGCCCCTCTCCTGGTTGGCGGGAAGCTGGTGGAAGGTGGAGCCCAGACTGCGGGCCCTGCTTCCCTGCCACCGCCACTGGACCCCTGAGTAGGAAAGTGTAGGCACCCATGCCGTGAAGGGTGGTGTGGATGAGACGTGGACCACACTGTGAAGGGTGGTGTGCAAAGACGATTTTCTGAGTTTGTGACCCACCCACTTTGCAAAGATGGCTTGAACACCTTGCAGAGAGGATTTTTCTGCCCACTCACTGCCATGCTTAGTGTCCAACCTGGTCTGCTCCCGCACATCATATGGTCACAGTGGTATTGTCTGAGCTTCCCCTTGGCCTCTTCTAACCCCGTAAAAGCCCTGTTCTGCACCAGAGTTTGGAACAAGCAAGTTGTATAAATGGTGGGAAGGGGTTTCTTGGCCAGTTATAGCCTAAGCCTGGGCAGCAAGAAACTCAGAGAAGACGCTGTTCTATTTCAGTGGATTTTGGGGTTAGTGGAGGTTTAAGCAGAGACCCCATTTTGTGTGACCTCTTGTGGAAAGGCTGAGGGACACACTTGCCTGCCTCACTGACTAGAACCTTCTAACTGTAATTGTGCATTTTGTGGTCTCCTCTGGGCCTCAAGGTCGCCCGTAGTGAGCCACGGCACCCATCACATGGTTCTGCAGCTGTAGAAGGTAGGCTCAGTGCTGACCGCAGGACCTTGCCTGACATTGCCTTTTTAAATCAGTTCCTAATGCTTGCTTGCTTCTGTGTCCCTGTTTGGAATCCAAGGCTGGGGCACGTAAGGGAAGGCTCAGGAATTAGCTCATCAAAGGTTCAAGTTATTTGGATTCTGATTCACTTACGGCGTTACTAAAGAGAATAAGGGGTAGAAATGTGTTAAGTACCTCTTGGGGGCCAGGCTTTGTGCTTACTAGCACCTATGTTTTTCTGAAAAATTCATCCAGCAGTGAAACGATGTAGATGCTTCTATCCCCGTTGTGGTTTCTCCGCGAAGAAACCCAGGCTCCCAGTTGCTTAGGAGGCACGACGGTGGTGGACCAGCTTGTCAAGTGGAAAAACGAGATTGCCGGGGCTGGTGGGCCTCGGTCTCCTTGGCTTCCAGAGGTCTCTCCATCTTCTCTCACACCATCACATCTCATTCCTCCTGGGTGGAAGATGTAGCTGGAGAGCAGGGGGGTGAGGAGCCGCCCTGAAGACTGTCTCGGGGCTCTGTGGCTTGTGCTGCAGGTCTGTGGGGCGAGAAGGGGCAGCACTGGCAAGGGAGCCTGCGGGGGAGGGGCTGTGGGTCACGTGGCCTGTGCTCAGAGCAGTAATGCAGGGGTCCTCCCACCCCGGGCCCTCTGGAGGCTGCAGAGAGCCCTGGGGGCACTGGGCCACACGCTACCGCCTGGGAGTGGCTGACGCACTAGGGAGAGTGCATCTCTCTCGAAGTTACCATCTTCCTCTATTAAATATTTATGCAGTTAGCACTCTGTCTTTCCCAAAGAGCTTCACATTTGTTTTTCCTTTTCTCCCCACACTTGGGTTGGTACTGCGCCTTCATGGAGGCAGGGGGGATGGGGGGAGAGCAGTAGAAGTGGAAAATACCAGAGGGCTGACTGTGTCAGATAATTGGCGTGTGTGATCTCATGTCGTTTTCACCCGCTACCCTGGGGGGAGGTCCTTGCTGTTCCACTTTATCAATGAAGTCACTGAGGCTCACAGAGGTTCTGACTTGCACAAGTCAAGTGAGTGGTGAGTGGGGGTGGGAGGGGGTTGGGATTTGAACCCACATGTACCTTGTTAAAAAGCAGGAGGTTGGGCGCCTGGGTGGCTCAGTGGGGTTAAAGCCTCTGCCTTCGGCTCAGGTCATGATCCCAGAGTCCTGGGATCGAGGCCCGCATCGGGCTCTCTGCTCAAGCGGGGAGCCTGCTTCCTCCTCTCTCCTCTCTCTCTGCCTGCCTCTCTGCCTACTTGTAATCTCTCTCTCTGTGTCAAATAAATAAATAAAATCTTTAAAAAAAAAAAAAAAAGCAGGAGGTTGATGATGAAAGGGGGACTTTGACTTTCTTTAAGGCCATATAGTCAGAGATTATACTTTTGGCAGTTAACAGCCTCATTAATAGAAGAAGTTTCTTTTTTGGAGTCACTGACGTGGAGGTGTCTCAGCACGGGTGGTTGTAGCAGTAAGAACAGTGACAATGACACGGCTCCATCTTTATGGAGCCCTTCTTGTGTGTCTGTGACTACCCTGAATGCTTTATATGCGATAGCTTCCTTGGTTCTCACAGTACCAGGTTTCACCCATTTTATAGATGAGGACACAGACACAGACGTTAAATAAATTATCCAGTGATCCATAATAGGAGGCAGAAGCAAGATGCAAATCCAGACAGGCAGTCTGGCTCCACAACCCAAGCTCTTAATTTGATTATATTGCATATTTTCTGGGCAATGATTTTTTTTTCTTCTCGGGGATCCTCTTTGGTACCAGCTCCTTTTATTTGACTTCTCCTCCCTCTGGTTTACCATCCATGATTTCCTGACACCCATTAGCAAATACTTAAATTTGTTTTTTTCAAGTTGGGGTCACGAGGTACCCGTAGAGGTTCGGGTTTGCTAATGGTGAAGGAGTTTAACCTATGCCTCCTCTAACTCCTGTTTCTTCAAACTTCTGCCACAAGATGGCTCCTAAGACTTGGGGATACCAGAGCTCAGAACCTCTGCGGCCTTCTCTGCTTTCTGCTCTCCCTCCAGTCCTTGCCCTCAAAACATGTCCTCTTATCTCTGCTCTGGTGTTTTCCGTAGGAGCGTCCTGCCCACGCCTGTCCCCAGCCCCTTTTAAGAATATCTTGCCAAATATTCTTATTCCTACAGAATCGCGGGGAAACCCAGGGACCGTTGGCCTTCTCGTGCTGGTCCATGTATCAGCCTTTCACTGCTCATGTCACCTCCTCCCAAAGGGCGCTGTGTGATCTGTACCTCAGACCGGTCCTTGCCAGGGCCACCTGCTGCCCTGACCACATCACAGGTAGTTGATCCATTAAAATCTCTGGCTGAATGGCACGGTCGATTGTGAATCTATTATCGACCATTCTTTTTACCTACTTCCTGCTCCATCTGCGCATCCCCAAGGAAATCTTCAGGGAATGCCATCACTCCCATTTTGTTGATTTAGCTTAGCCTGACTCCCATCGATCACAGAGTGTGACCCCCAAGGGGCATTTAGGCAAGACTTTAAGCCAGTTCAACATATTCGATTCTTCGCTCTTAATCAATTCTTTTCTCTTTTAATTTCCAAGCATCGCTTTGCTTCCTTCTGATTTTTTTTAGCACCAAAAAACACCTCCAATTACGTGTCCCTAAATACAGAAGCAATAAGGGAAATGTCAGCACTCATTTTCCAAATGTTTATGACCCTCTCTTGGTCTGGCTATTAAATATTGCACATTCAAATTGACAGAACAATAAACAAGCTTCCAAGAGGAGAGCCTCCGGTGTAGAAAGCCGACTTGTCAGTGGGTGTATTCTGCTGGGATTTTACTGGCGGGTAGTCAGGATGAATATTTAATACCCTGTGGATGCTGCCAAATCCGTTTTCTCCAATTTCTTATTGCTGACCTGGCAGATTGGGAGGGCTGAGCTCTTTTTTCTTTGACTTGCATGGGTCCAGGGCATGTGAACAGTGGCTGTCCTTGTCACAGTCTGGTAAGTGACAGCCCACCTCATCCCCAGTGGGATTGGCCCCTACTTTCTTTTAGGAAAACTTGGGGTTCATTCTCCTCGCATGCTGGGTGCATGTGGCTCCTGCCTGCTGAGTGCTCAGAGACTGCGAGCGGGAGAGCCAGAGCCCTAGGGGAGTCCGCAGCCCTCTTCCACCTCCTCAGCCTCGTTGTCATGGGGACGCCAGAGGCACCTGTTTGCAGTCAGCGCATGAGGGTCACTGCTCTGTCTGCAGACAGGTAAGACAGGGCATGTCTGGGTGAGTCCTCATTAGCTGTTTCTGCTTCCAGACTTCTGCTCCTTTCTCCTCAATCCTCCCTCCTGCTGCCCTCTGCAGGCACTTTTGAGCACCTACTGTGTGCCAGTTTCCATGCTGGGTGCTGCAGCTACAGACAGGGGTGTGTCCCCATTCCTGCCTGGCAGGCTGCCCTGTGGCCTGGGAAGATGACGGAAGCTGGGAGAAGAGTCACAGGGATGGTGGGAGGGCCAGCCTGGGGGATGGGCCTGAGGAGGGAATCAGCTGGCGTGGGTGTGGGCAGTGGGACGGTTCAGGCTTAGAACAGCATGTACAGAGAACGTCGTGGAGGGAGGAAGCAGCACACAAGTTTTGATGTGACTGAAGCATGGGGTCAGGGTGGCTTCTGGCCCCAGGTATGTTGGCGAGGGCCAGGGGAGCCCCTTTGAGACACAAAAGTGGGGAGGGTCATCATGTGATGGTTAAAAGCAAAGACAGACCAGGCAGCCTGGGTTTTAATCTGGGCTTTAGCACTTCTCAGCAGGGTGACCTTGACCAATATCTCTAAATTTGGGGAAAATGACACTTATTTCATAGATCTGGCAGGGAGCAAATAGGCAATATTTATGATGTGCTTCCAACCGCCCTGACACATAGAAAGGAATCTATGAATTGGTTAAATAAGAACATTTAGAATAAGAACTGAGCAATCAGGAGTTCTGATCATGCTCAGATCGTATAATCCTTTTTATAACAATTTAGAATACTCCCTTTACTATTCTTAAAATGAAATTCCTAGACGGTATTAACATTCCTACTCACATAACCATTAAAAATTATTACAGTGCCCTAATTGTGGAATAAAGGATGAATTTTTTTAAAAAAGTAGTTCGTAACACAGTGATGTATTGTAACACATCCATGCTCAGGGACAGCTACGCTGGGCAGGCACACTGCCGCCCTGTCCCTAGAGACACCGACCAACTGTCAGGCCCGTCAGCCCAAGCAGCGCTGCTCTCCCCTGCTTTCCCCTTCAGAAAGCTCTGCTTTCTGAAAGCCTGAGCAACTCTTGCAGCAATGTGGAACCAAACAAAGGAAAATCCTTCCTTCATTTACCTGGCATATATTAAAACCATACAAAATTAAAAAAAAAAAGTTTTGTGGTGATAGCAAAATGAAAGTAGGTTCTGGGCTCAGGGACGGCGTTTCCCCCCACATGAATGTCATTTGAAAGTCATGCAGGACACAAGCCAGAGGTTTGGTGCCCGGAGCCATCCCAGACTTGGGTTGGCATCTATCGCCAGCCCTCATCCACTCAACACCGCTCACCCCCACTTCCAGTCAATGTGACAGGGAAAGACCTGCCCACAGATTTCCCTGATATCCCTGGGGGCTTTGCTGCCTAGCTGAAAACGGTCCTGAGGAGCCCCAAGCAGGCCCCAGCCTGGGAGCAGCAAGCTCCTGTTTGCAGCTTTGGAAGGTCTCCCTGGAGGGGGGCGGCGTGGGGGGGCCTGGAGAGCTCCCGTGCAGGCCAAGTGTATGGCTGGCCAGAGATTCTAGGGGCTCAGGTAGGGCCTGACCGTGGCGGGGGAGAGAGCAGGGGCTTAGGATGTAGGGACCATAGGGTGTAGTAGCTGGTTGACTGGCACGTGGCATGTCTTTGCCAGTTCCTTCTCTGAGAGAGGGTGGGACACACACGTGCACACAGACACACAGACACACACAGACACACAGACACACACACACACAGACACACACACACACACACACACACACACACACACACACACAGCCTCATTCATTCCTCCCCCATAGCTTTCCTTCCTTGGCTCCCTTGCTTCCCTCAACTTGACAGACGTCTGCTGTCCAGCCACAGGCCCCGTCTGTGCCTCGCTGTTCGGATCGCTGTCACATGTCTTTCATAAAGCCCAGTGTTCCTCCTCTCTCCTCCTCCTCTCTACTCCTTCACCGCCCGAGTCCCCTCACTTGTCCCTCCGGCCCTGCCACCCCCTGCACAGAAACTGCTGTCTCCTGGGTTACCCGCGGCCACCTCACCACCACACCTGTGGCTCCTCCCACTCAGTGTGCCTCCCACTTGGCTGGAGGGCTGGTGAGGCTGCAGCTCGCCGGGCCCCACCGCGGCTTTGTGATTCCGTGGTGTCAGCAAGTCCCCAGGTGATGCCGATGCCGGAGGGCCCCACGAGGGCCCGGATGGCCCCAGATGGCCCCCTGAGAGCCGAAGATGGTACACGCCCCAGGCCCCTTGCAGACCGGCGGCGGCTTACCTTTCTGACTTCATCTGCAGGACTGACCGCTTGCTTTCCCCGACAGTGGTGCACAGAGCAGTTCTCACCTTTGCTCCCCTGTCCCCTCTCTTGGGTGCCCTCTCTCTCCCCTCCTGTGCCTGGGTAACACCTACTCACTTGTTTTCCAAGGGCTGAGCTCAGATGTCACTCTGCGAAACGTGCTGTCCCTTCCGTCTCGGTCAGGATTAAACGCCTCTCCTTTAGATTCCCATACCTTCGAGAAAAGATCAATCACCTATTTATTCAATCATCCATTTTTTAATTTGTTTAGCAAATGGCCGGGTCACAGTCCCTGCCCTTCAGATGCTTATAATTTCGTGGGAAAGAAAAGGCCTTTTAAAAAATGGACCTCGACGTGAGGCAGCCTGTAAGAGCTCTCGCAGTGTGTAAGGGAATCCTTTACTGATGGAAGAAAGGATTTGGGGGTGGGGGGGCTGGCCACAAAGCAGGGTCCGCAGGGTGGGTGGGTTGGCCCGTGAAGTCAATGCTCTCCCAGGCTGCCGAGTTTCCCCAGATGCTTCTCGCCGCCTACCACACTGTCCTTGCTGTAACACAGCTGCCTCTCCCAGAATGCCAAACCCACAATCCCTGCATGAGAGGCCTAGGAACAGAACTCTCCAGATGCAGAAAGAAAGGGCCCTTCCCTCACACAGGGTGCAGCCCGGCCCTGGGAGCCTGAGGCGCCCCCTGGAGGCAGCACCTGTGTGGGCCTGTGCTGGCAGCTGGGGCCTCGGCTCCAGCCTCTCTTCCTGCCCCTTCCTCCTGCTGACACAGGCCTGGATTAACGCAGCCTCCACTCCTGGCTTTCCTGTCACCTTGTGTGCTCTGCACTCCCTAAATCCACTCACTCCCGGGCCGCTCTGGGGATTCTCGGGCTCTAGGGTGCACATGAATCACCCAGGGATTTTGTTAGAGGCAGATTCTGAGTCAGTGGGTGGGGAGTGGGTCCGGGAGTCTGCATCTCTACCAAGTTCTCAGGCAACGCCGACCCGGGCCAGGGGCTGCGCGTCTAGTAGCAAGTTTGCCACTTCGTTTGACAGCTCTGGATTTCAGGTGCGCTTTGAACGTGGCACCGAACCCAGAGACCAAAATGAAATGGAAATAATAAAAATGTAAACTCTGGCTTAACTTTCTATAGACCATCGCATTTAGCGTACACAATACCCCTATGAGGTATTGTCATCATGCTGATGAAAATTGCACCAGTCCTAAAGCGGGCTGGGCCCCCTCCCCCCACGGAGGACGATGGTGCAGGCTGGTTTCACACCGCCTAGGGCATTACTGGACAGGACTCGTGAGTTCTTCCTAATTAGGCATGGGGGCTGCCCGCTCTCCTGGGCTTCAGGCGAGGCCCTACCTGCCCTTGAGATGGGGGAGGAAATTCTGAGCGCAGAATAGGAGCTGACCCCTTGCCCACCTGTCAGGCAGGCACCAAATTTCAAAAGTGCCTCTCTTTCAGGCTTTTCAACACTTCACAATATTTTGACATGGGAAGGAAAGAAAAAATGGAAATGCTTTAAAACATCTTCCTTCCTTGGATTCTTGTTCTCAGACCACGTGACTGAATTGAGGCTTAGTCATAGGATTTCAGTTTAACATATGCAGTTACTATAGCAATTGAGGTTTCCTTAGTAACAGTTGCAAAAATAATCCGGCCCCAATTAATAATACATTTTAAAGCTCTTTCTACTCTACGCTGAACACCCCAGTTTTTTTGGACAAGAACCAGATAATTCAGGTGGTATCATTTGTGCTGATATAGATATCATTTGCATGTGGTGAATTGGGTTGGAAGGGAATGAAAAGGGAGCTGGTTGTTTCAAGTATTGTAAAAGGCGAAAGATTTATGCGATCTGAAGAGAAACCAGAGTATTGTTTCAAGTATTGTAGGAATCAGATCTGAAAAGTCGACTGGCAAGCTAAATGCATCTAGTTTGCAGAGCTGGGAAGCTTACTGGTAAACCCTGCCCTGGATTCCCGAGTGCCCTGGAGGACTTTGTGTGTTCGAAGAAGGGAGAAGGCAGGGGACTGGGCTTGTTCACAAAAAAAGACAAAAAGAAGGGTGGGGCATGGGACATAGGATTTCTCTCATATTGGTGGTTTTTGTTTTTGTTTTTTTTTTAAGAGAGAGGGGAAGAGGGGGTGGGGAGGAGGCGCAGAGGGAGAGGAAGAGAGAGAATCTTAAGCAGACTCCAAGCCCAGCACGGAGCCCTTTACTGGGCTTGATCTCATGACCCTGAGATTATGACCTGAGCTGAAATGAAGAGTCAGACACTCGACCAACTGAGACACTCAGGTACCACTCATATTGGTTTGTTCTTGATGGCTTGGGAAGGTCTATTGGAATGTGAATTTAGCAGTCCTTTGTGAAGAGTGTCTCCTAATTCACCACTGAGTTACTTGTTCTTGGAGTTGCTTTTGCAGTAATGGCAGTAGGTATCAGATCCCGCTGTCTCTTAGCTTGCTGAATCCTCTCTGCCATCCAGAATGGATATCTGTGTGTGACCAGGGTGTCCAAATGACGGTCTGGGGCTTTCAGAAATTTCAGCTGGGGCGTGAAAAGCTGCTTTCACTGTTAGCTTCCAAGGAGGAACTCGGAGCTGTGTCTTTTTCCTTTTTTAAAACTTTTTCAGTAGGAGATAATGGTGGGTAGGAGAGTAAGCAGAGCTAGTATAATAAGGGTAGAGTGGATATGATCCCAGATTACCTTCATGAGATGTATTTCCTTAGACCTTGGCTTCTTGCTGCCTTAAAGGTGAGCCCAGTCATTAATTAGCCGGTAGGGTGGCACTCTGGAGTCTGCCATCCCTCTGGTTTTGGAGCAGGGCGGCAAGGACACTGGAGTTGGCTCTGTTCTGTCCCATTCCCAGCCTCCTCCTTCTCTCTACCCCCAGGAAGATCACCCCCAGCAATCCTCCAACTGTCTGCTACCATATTTCTCCAGCACACCCTCCCCCACGTATCCCAGCAGACATTGAGCAAGTACTTTCTGAAGCCCAGGCACTGTGCCAGGCTCTGGGGGTACAAAGATAAGAATGTCCACTATGCACGATGGTGTTGTTCTTCAGGCTGTCCCTAGCACTTAGCATCGGGGGGTGGGGGGGACACTCGAAATATTTGCAGACTGCCAGGGAAAAGGTTGATCTCTGCCCTCAGGGCGCTCACAGACTAGGGTGGAAGAGAGACTAAGGAACAACAGCCGGAAGATATGCAGAGGGTGCCGGTGCCAGCGCTGAGAGGGGCTGTTGGCCCAGAGTGGAGAGGAAGAAGGGGGGGTGGAGAGACAGAAGGGCCAGACAGAAGGGCCAGAGGGGATGGTGGATGGAGACAGGCAGAGCCCAGAGCTCAAGAAGGAGGTGCAGGGGGGCTGGGGGGGAGCTGGAGGGGTGAGTCGTGGAGATGAGCCAGGACAGTTGGGTGAGAGCCAGATCCTGGAGGGACTTTGTACTGTGAAAAGGAATTACTTTTTCTTTATAAACTATGAGCAGTTGGGAGCCATTGAACTTTCTAAGCAGGGAAGTGATTAGGCAGATCCGAGGGTTCGCGGAGACCCCTGGAGGCTGTGTGAGATGAGGCAGGTGGAGGGACGTCGGGGTGAAGCCGGCTCCATGCCGCCTGCCTTACACCGAGCCCTGCTCTGGGGGAAGCCTGCCCGAGATCGGTCCCCTGGGCGCTGTGCAGGGCACGGCCCGGCTGGGGGCTGCAGGCGAGGCTGGGGACGGCCACGTGGGGCCCTTCCGCTGAACTGCCCCCCTTTGCCTCTGCAGTGACAAAGTTGCAGGTGAGCAAGTCGAAGAGGACCCTCACGCTAGTGGAGAACAGGCCCATCCAGCTGAGCTGCTCCGTCAAGTCCCAGACCAGCCAGAATTCCCACTTCGCCGTGCTGTGGTACGTGCACAAGCCCTCGGATGCCGATGGCAAGCTCATCCTGAAGACCACTCACAGCTCGGCCTTCGAGTACGGCACCTACGCCGAGGAGGAGGGCCTGCGGGCCAGGCTGCAGTTCGAGAGGCATGTGTCCGGGGGCCTGTTCAGCCTCACCGTGCAGAGAGCCGAGGTCAGTGACAGCGGCAGCTACTACTGCCATGTGGAGGAGTGGCTGCTGAGCCCCAACTACGCCTGGTACAAGCTGGCCGAGGAGGTTTCGGGGCGCACGGAGGTCACCGTGAAGCAGCCAGGTAAGGACCCGGGGCGCCGGCCGTTCCGGCCCAGTGGCTGTAGCGCGGAGGGACTGCCCCGGGGGTGATGGGGCTCTGCGGGGCCCACGCTGGGGGTGGGGGCAGCCTCAGGGACGGCATCCTAGCGCCGTGCGGGCTGCTGGCTTTGCGTGTAGTGCCTCCTGGTGCTGGGGACACACTCAGGAAAGCACCCTCCACTCTGCTGTTAGGGCCAGCACCTTCCTCACCAGGCAGGGCCCCAAGGGGCGGCTGTGCTGAACACGAGGAGGCGAGGCAGGGTCCCTAGCGGCTCCTGGATCGCCTTCTGGGTTTGCAGGTTGCACCCAGGAACTCGGGCTGGTGCCGGCTCCATACCAGCATTCTTGCCTGGAAGGTGCTTTCTGGTGGTCTCCCTCCTCTGCTCCCCTTTCTTCCTTACCACCCATTTCCGCCCAGGGGGGAGCCCTTCCCATCTCCGAAGTGGACCACCCCTCGGCCCTGTCTCAGAACGGGTGGGTGCGGCCCTCGTTCTGCTTCCTGACAGACCAGGGATGGCACCTGAGCTCTGCAGGCCTGCTTCCAGGGAAGGAGCATTACCAACCTCTGTAGGACTCCCTTCCATCCACCGCAGGGCAGCCCTACTCATTGACAAACCCCCTCCATGTAATTCCCCTCCAGGTTTTAGATCTGCCCCTGGAACAACCCAGAATAAGTTTGGGTCATTTCTTTTCACACGTGAAGGGTGCCCCTGTCAGTCTGCCCTTCTCCTTGTGAAAGAGCTCTTCTAGTTCTTTAAACTCCTTACACGATGTGGCTGTTTAGCTCCCTCTCTGCCCCTCATTCCTGCATGGCCTACAATCTGTTATTGCTAGCCTGTCCTTCCTGGTGGGCCGGGGTGCTCTGTTGTGCCCCAAGTCCCGTTTCTGTGCCTTCATTTATGTTGTCCTCTCTGCCTGGAACACCCCTCTCCTGCTTCTCCTGTCTTCACTCCATCGCCAAGACTTCACCAGCGCCACCTCCAGGAAGCCTTCCCTGCTTTCTCCCATATCACCAGAGGTTCCTTTTTCCTTTTAAAATACCTCATGTAATAATAATTTGTATCTCTTTCCCACTCTATTTTAAGTACGTTGAGGACAGGGCTCTGTCTTTGTATTTTCAGCCACTGGTATGGCACCCTTAATTAATACTCACTGAATAAGGAACGAACGGCTGCTTTCCTCGAACAGCCCAGGGCCTTTGTACTTACTGTTCTCTTAGCCTGGAACACGTTGACCATAGATATTCATTGATCTCATTCTTCCTCAAAGAGGTGTTCCTAGCTCATTTTAACTAAAATAGCACCCTAGTAACCCTGTACCTGTTTCTCTATCCCCTGCATAGCATACGTCACCACCTGGCATTCTGTTTATGTACCTATTCATATGTGAGTAATTATGAACTGCTTGTTCAGATTTATATTTATGGAAATGCATTTGTTATCAGGTATTATGTATTATATGTAGAACGAAATATGTGCACGTGTGTGGATATATTCTTCACCTTTCTGTTCGCACGGCTTGTCTCCCAGGAGGCCTCGGTAAGCATTTGTTTAGACAGCTCATGGAACCAGAGGCAGAGGCCAGGATGTGGCCTGGCCCGCACTGAATGCAGTAGGGCTGTCCCCCCTCTTTTCCCTTGGAATGTCATATTGCTAAGACTGCCCCAGTGCAGGATTCTTAGCCCCTCAGCGGTTATACTTCCGTGAACCCTTCTGTGGGTGCATTGCAAAGGAAGCTCTGTTCTGTATCATCCCTCTTGGTTTTTCCAGAGAACTCAGGCCAGTCCTTGGGGCTTTTGAAAACTGACAGTTGTCATTTGGCCTGCAGATGTTATTTTAGGTTTCTGTTCTTCCTGCCTGTTTTCAGTTTGGGTCACTTTCTCTGCTGGGAGGACATGATACCCCTGCCCACCTCAAGTTCCCCCTTCGTCACTGTTTATCCACGTTGCCGTTGCTTGTTTGTGCAGAAACAAAGAGATTCTCAGTGGATCCTAAATTTATCGAGGGAATTTCCCCATCTGAGACTACAGACTTAGAGCGAGCTAACTGGGCCAACGCACAGGGCTGCACGGATTTTGTCAAAACACAGTTAGTGAGATCTCTGTTGGTGGGAATACAACACTATAAACAGAAAACTCACAGGACGCTGATTAAAACAACACATCCCTCCTTTTCAGTGGTTTTTTGTTTGTTTGTTTCTTTGTTGTTTTTTTCTTCCCCTGCTTCTAGTTCTTTTTCTCTATGCACCACCCCTCTCCTTCTTTTCCTGATGAGAAAGAATATGCTTATAGAGCTTTTGGAAGACACACAAAAAGAAAAAATATAACCTTTCTAACCCAGAGACCACCAGAGTAAATAGCCTAATACACATGCACACACACTAATATGCAAATGTATATTTTGGGGAGACTAGTTATTTAAAATATTTTTTCCATTATTTTTTTAAAGATGTTCTTTATTTGAGAGAGTGAGCAAGGGGAGGGCCAGAGGGAGAAGGAGAGAGAACATCTCAAGCAGACTCTGCACTGAGTGTGGAGCCCAACTCGGGGCTTGGTCTCATGACCCTGAGATTGTGACCTGAGCCGAAACCAAGAGTTGGCCACTTTACCAACTGAGTCACCCAGTCACCCCTTTTTCCTGTTATTTTAATTTTTTGACTTTTTAATTACAAAAGTTACTGCATTGCATGGTAAAATATTCCAGCAGTTTTAAAGGGTAAGAAAAAGTGCTTGTGCACAGCCCTCCCCCACCCCTTGGGTATCACTCAGGAGGTATCCTTCCCCAGGTGCTTCTGTGCTTTCACAGTTTTGTAGGTTTTTGACTCCCCTGATCCAGGTA
This sequence comes from Ailurus styani, assembly GCA_002007465.1. Classification (NCBI taxonomy): domain Eukaryota; kingdom Metazoa; phylum Chordata; class Mammalia; order Carnivora; family Ailuridae; genus Ailurus; species Ailurus styani. The sequence goes on from LNAC01000598.1 coordinate 639,450, forward strand.
GGTCCAGATAGGCTTATCAGGACTTTTTATGAAATTACACACATGTGATCAAGGCATACCATCATCAGTGACACTTTTTTTCTGGAGAAGAATCTGATTGGCTGAGTTTTCAGGTCACCAGTGCCATCAGTATCAGGCGTTTCTTTACTAAGGTCAGATCTGTTCTGTTCCCACCTTGAGAGGGAACCCAGGAAAGTAAGAATGTAATTTGTAAAGCCAACTTGGGAACATATTTAACTGTCTCGTCTCCAGTTCTTTTGTGGTTGACGGTCCAGCGTATTCTAACCATCATGTGGTCAGTTTTCAAAATTTGCTCTTGGTTTGAAAGAGGGTCTCACTATGCCTTCTCCTGCCTGGCCCTTCCAAGCCAGCCCTTCTGGTCAACCATAGGCTTATGGGCTGCTCTCATTTGGATGTCGAGTCATCTATACCTCATGCTTGTCCTCTCCTATGCATCTGAACCAATGAGATAGAAATTGGGGGACAGCTGTTTCCATGAACTGCTTGCAATCTGTGCACTCGGACACGTGATCAAGGGACTCAGAATGTGCAGGCTGCCACACCCGGGGAACGTTTTTGCTAACTGAGTGGGCCGCAGGCCTGCACGTGGAAAGTGTGCATGCGAGTTGCCTATTGTTCCGTGAGGCTAATTTGTCCTTCCTCGCCTCTCCAGACAGTCGCCTGAGGCTCAGCCAAGCGCAGGGGAATCTGTCGGTCCTGGAGACACAGCAGGTGCAGCTGGAGTGTGTGGTGCTGAACCGCACGAGTGCGGCCTCCCAGCTCCTGGTGGAGTGGTTTGTGTGGAAGCCCAACCATCCGGAGCGGGAGACCGTGGCCCGCCTGAGCCGCGAGGCTACCTTCAACTACGGGGAGCAGGCGGCCAAAAATAACTTGAAGGGACGGCTGCATTTGGAGAGTCCCTCCCCCGGCGTGTACCGGCTCTTCATCCAGAACGTGGCCGTGCAGGACAGCGGGACCTACAGCTGCCGCGTGGAGGAGTGGCTGCCCAGCCCCAGCGGCGTGTGGTATAAGCGGGCGGAGGACACTGCTGGGCAGACGGCTGTGACCATCATGCGGCCAGGTGAGGGTGAATGTCCCCAGGCCCTCGGTGCTCTGGGTCTTCCCCTCTAAGGGTCAAACTTTGTGCGCTGCACGAAGTGAATGTATTAATACATTGTTTGCAGCTAAATATATGAGCGTTTACATTTTGCATTTGCATTCAGAATTGTCTCACATTTTTCCCCCCTAGTGAATGGAAAAATGGCACATCTGGCTTTGGCCTAAAGTGGTTCTATTTCTTAACCAGAATAGCATTTTTCAATTAATTGTTGCAGAATATGGAGTATTTTCTTGTTGAAGAGTATAATTCCAACTCAGAAGGTGGTGGATATGCAAACATCTTGAAATGGTAGCCATGTGGCTTAAAAAAGTTGAGCTCATGGATTTTCAGTGGAAAAGAATTGATTCGCATGCTTTAAATAGAAAGAGCCTGCTTTACAGAGGAAAAGATGGAAGTCAATCTCTCACTTCCTAGTAATTTTGTTGGTATCAGTGACCACTCTGTGTGGCCTTCTCGTCCTCCTTGTCGATTCTAAAGTAGCTAAAGGCACATAATTACTTGGTATGATTGTGGTTACGCATTTCCACCCGTAATGAAAGCAGAGGTGGTCCGGATTCCTGGGTCCCTTGGGACATCACATCCTCATCCATCCTGGTCCCAGCAAAAAGTCAGTCAGTGGTCCCCCGGAGGACACGGAGCAGAAATGAACTGGTGGCCTCTGTCAGCGTGAACACTTTGTCTTGTTCGTTTCCCGCCCATCCTAGCGTTCCCGTCTGTGGTCTGTCGGAAGTATCTGTCACGTGGGCACATCTGCTGAGAGTGGCTCTTTTTTGTGGGTAGGACACGGGAGCCTCTCTGCTGTGCCCAGCCCCACGTGTCATGGCACACATCTCAGGAGTGAACACACCCTATGTTCCAGGAAAGGGGCATTATCTCACTGCTCTGCGTCTTGCCTATGCGGGATGGGAAATCACCTCTGCTTTGAGTTACTCATAGTTTCCACGAGCTTTTGTTTTTTTCTTTTTACCATGCCTAGAAACTGCTGTGTGTCTTTTCCCAGAGGTGAAATTGTAGAGAGGTGGCCGCTGAGCATTTTTCTTCCCCAGCAGCCACCCGTGTGCACGTCTCCGCTCCAGGGCTGCAGGGAGACTAGGCAGGGAACAGACATTTATGGAGCGCCGGCTGCATTCCAGCTTAACGTGCAGGGGAGAGGCGGAGACCAGCTTCTTTCTTGGGGCTTATACCTGATAAAGGAAAGAGTGTTCAAGTCTGCACAGGGAGATGATTGGGCCTATTCTAGAAGGGGACAGACATGGGCAATCAAATTAGTAGAGAGGTATGTTCAAGGGGGGGGTGTGGGCAGGTGGCATTAGTTTCATTCAAAAAACTTGCATTGAGTCATTCCTGCAGACGAGGCACTCGAAGGAGCCAGGAAATTTAAACTAAAACTCACATGGTTAAATAGTAAGCATTCAGGTGCACCTGGGTGATGCAGTCAGTTAAGCACCGATTCTTGGTTTCGGCTCAGGTCATGATCTCAAAACTGTGAGATCAAGCCCCGCCTCGGGCTCTGCACTCAGCCCAGAGCCTGCTAGAAACTCTCTCTCCCTCTGCCCCTCCTGCTTGAGCTCTCTCTCTAGAATAAATCAATCTTTAGATTCTAAGCATTTAGGCGAGAAGAAAACAAAGGGAGAGTAGATGGGAAGAGCCCCTTCCAGGAAACTAAATGTCCAGGGGTCTCTGATTGTCTTGCCATTTGGGGTGCATCGCCTCTCACTGGCCGGCCAGCCAGGAGCTTCAAGACACTAGCGAGGTGGGCTCTGCAGAGCAGAGATGCTGTGGACTGCCCCTTGAGCTGCGGTATTTCTCTCTGAGGGCTCTGGGGTTACAGTCAGCGTGCTCTCTGGAAGGATAAGCCAACGAGCCAGGGAACGTGAGTCACCTTTGAACGGATGTTCTGCATGTTCTCCCTGTGGTAGCTGGGCCGAGGCACCGTTCCTGCCACCTGCAGCCAGTTCTCAAGCCTTTCTGTGCCAGCGATGCACACCGAGATTCTACATGGGCCCTGGAGTGGGGGTGTGGAGGGGCTCGGGAGAGCCCCACAGAGGTGGGGGGACCCCCAGCTTTGTGTTCACCTGTGAGCAGTGTTAAGCCAATTCACTGAAAGCCCAGGACAATACTTGGGAAATGCTCCTCTTTGGTCTTCATCCAAGCGGAATCCGATTTGGTATCTCTACTTCTGTTGCTGTTCTGTTGGCATCTGTCATGAGCATTTCATAAACAGAGCCAAACAGGCCATTTAAGAGGTAGGGAATGGATTATTTGTTTAGTACCTGCCCTGATGACACACACACACACACACACACACACACACACACACACACACACAAAAGCGCTGCAGCAAAATAAAGAAACAGAGTATGCTGCCTGGTGGTGTCTGTGACATGTAACTCACCTGCTTGGGTCCTTCTCCCTGGCCCTTTTGTGACTCCTGTCTCAGTCGGGAGGATGCTGTCCATGTCACCCCTCTGGGGGCGGGGGGTCTGTGCTCAGGGCAAGGGGCCCTTTCAGGTCTCGGACCTGAGTCCTTGGATAACACTTACCTCCTCAGGTTCACCGTGGTGTAGGTAACGGTCCCCCATGCACACAGTTCAAGCTCAGAAGCTGCTGAGGGGTGAGTGAGTTTCCCAGGGCTGCCATAGCAAATGAGCGCCAACTTCATAGCTTAAAACAACAGTTCATTCTCTGATGGTTTCGGAGGCTAGATGTGTAGGAGCAAGGTGTCAGCAGGGCCAGGCTCCCCCTGAAGCTTCTAGGTAAGAATCCTTCCTTGCCTCTTCTGGTGTCTCTTGGCCCCCAGTGTCCCCTGGCTTGTGGCTGCATTGCTTCAGTCTCTGCCTCTATGTCCTTCTCTCTGTGGGTCCTCTTGTCTTATCAGGACACCGTCATTAGATTAGGGCCCACCCTAAATCCACGGTGAGTTCGTTGCATCTGCAAAGACCCAATTTCCAATCAAGATCACATTCTGAGGGTCCAGATAGATGTGCATTTTAGGGGAAACCTTCAGACCTGCAAGAGGTTGCAGTGGAAATAAGTGTCCCTTCCTCCGCAGAGTCCCATAAGCAGCCATGCTACCAGCTTCTTGTGAATTCTTCTGCGGATATTCAGTGCAAATATAAACAGATACCTGTGTCGGAATAAAACATATTTTCTTCTGCATACAATGACCTGTAGGGTACACAGTGTTCTGTAGCCTAGTGATCTTTCTCGATCTTTCTAGAGTCTCCTTCCCCCTCTCCGGGCACATGGCACCACCTCGCTCCTTTCAATAGGTGTGTGTTGTATATTATTACTGTGTTACTAGAGTGTATTTGGTGATGGACATTCAGGTTATTTTGAGCAAAGAAATTAAAACAGCCTCTTCTTCCTTTTTTGCCCCTTGTCCCCCCCCCCCAGATGCTGCCCTGCAGGTGGACACGGTGGTCCCCAACGCCACAGTGCCCGAGAAGGCAGCTTTCCAGCTGGACTGCAGCATTGTGTCTCGGTCAAGTCAGGACTCCCGCTTCGCCGTGGCCTGGTACTCACTGAGGACTAAAGCCGGAGGGGAAAGGGATGGCCCTGGCCTGGGCGAACTGGAGGAGGAAGGAGATGAGGAGGACGAGGAGGACCCAACGGAGCGGACGGCCCTGCTGAGCGTGGGCCCAGACGCCGTCTTTGGCCCGGAAGGCAGCCCCTGGGAGGGCAGGCTTCGCTTCCAGAGGCTCTCCCCGCTGCTTTACCGGCTGACCGTGCTGCAGGCGAGCCCCCAGGACACCGGCAACTACTCCTGCCGCGTGGAGGAGTGGCTGCCCAGCCCTCAGAAGGAGTGGTACCGGCTGACGGAAGAGGAGTCAGCCCCCATCGGCATCCGGGTTCTGGACACAAGTGAGTTGGCCCAGGTTACAGGGGGAGGACGTCCCTGTGGGTTCCAACCGTTGGTTCCAGCTGTTGACTCCAATGGTCTAGAAGAATAAAATTAGAGCTCAATTATGGGTTACGAAGCAGTTTTCCCACCCATTGGGGGCGTTTCGGCTTTGCCACACCAGTTCGTATAGCTGACCCTCAACTGAAGATAGGAGTTAAAGTGAGAACGTTACCATCCAGTAATCTTCCTGATCAACTTGTTGTTCCACCAGATTCTATTTTAGTATGATTTCGTTATCCAGGTATCTTGTTAGGTGTCATGATGTCACTCTTTAGAATATCTCACCTAGTCCTGCTTCAGCCAGTTAGCACATTTCAGACTCAGAAGAAGGACAAAAAATGAAGCCCGAGTACATCGCCACTCTGTTTTTCTCAAGTCCCTGGCTCGCGTGTGTTTTGGAGGGTGACTTGCAGGTGGAACTGGATGTTGCATGAGTGGCTGGGATGACCAGTGACACCGCAGGGCCTTGCTCACCATCAGCTACCGCTCCAGAAAGGCCCAGAGCTCAGACTTCTCATCAGATCAGGGGACTCCACGGCCAGAGACTGGAAGAAATCATTGCTCACCTGAATGATTTGTTCTCATATGTCACTCTTTTAAGTTCCCCTCCTGTCCACATGTGGCATAGTGCACACTGAAGATGGCGTGTGCCATTATAGAATTGGCCTGCAATGCAGAAATTAAAAATCTACTGGAAACCGTTAACCTCTTTTCCATTTCAGCCAAAACATTGTACTGGGTAATTTTGATTCGAGGTTTTTTCATTTTGTCAGGTTTTTCTTTTCTTTGACTACCTCCTGTTTGGGAGATGGAACCATATGAAATTGAGGTTTTTTTAGGTCAAAAGTGGGTAACTATCAGCAATTTCATATGCTTTGGAAATCTAACAGTTTTAAGTGTGTGTTGAATTTTCTTAATAATACTGAGCAACAGCTATGCAGTAGAAAGGGAAGCAGAGAAAAGCCTAAATCATACTCAGACCCCCTAGCAATCTACTGAATAACCCAAAAGTACAAGCAAAGGTATTTAGTCCACATTTTATCTGCCCTCTGTGGCTGTCCCTATTTATTAAGTTTCATAGCACATAGAGGTCACCCAGCAGTCTTATTTTCCAGAGAAAACGGGCCCCTGCTGAGGTCTCGTACTCCAGAGGAGACCTCATCTGGGTCTGGGGTGTCGGGGAGCTGGGGTGTCTGGGCTTTCATTTGCTTCCATATCCAGGATTAACTAGCACTGAATTCTTTGCAGCCACAGACACACTGTGGATATTTGTAAATGGTCCGAAATGGCATTTCAATTGATAATGTTAAGCAAGTAAGCATCATTTCTGGTAAAACTGCTCTCAGAAGCTGGGGGTTGGGGAGAGAATGTGTCCTGTCTGAAAGAAGGATGTTTGGAGCAGAACTGAGTGCAGAGGGACATGTAAAGTTATCACCGAGCAGGCGGCGCGGACTGGGGTGGAGTCAGCTGCTCCACCGTCTAGTTCGGCTCACGATCAATAAACCACATTTGGTTCTCTGGCTCCCCGGCCAGCCAGTACTGGCTCCCGGCGGGAGATGGAGGCATTGCTTTGAATGAACTCCCTACAGTGAATGGGAAGAGGTGCTGCTGGGCGAACAAGGTTAGGGGGTGGTCTCTGCCTTCGCAGCGGCCGGGGAAAGACAGGGTGGCTGCGGGTACCGGGTCGGGCTGGCCCAGGGCTTCGGGAACGAGGGGCAGCGGTCCAGGCTCCCAGCCTTCATGCTCTTGCCTCTGTTCCAGGTTCCACCCTGCAGTCCATCATCTGCTCCAACGACGCGCTCTTCTACTTCGTCTTCTTCTATCCTTTCCCCATCTTTGGCATCCTCATCATCACCATCCTGCTGGTGCGCTTCAAGAGCCGGAACTCCAGCAAGAACTCGGACGGGAAGAACGGGGTGCCCCTGTTGTGGATCAAAGAGCCACACCTCAACTACTCCCCCACTTGCCTGGAGCCCCCTGTGCTCAGCATCCACCCAGGAGCCATAGACTAAGGGGAGCCCAGCGGACCTCAGCCACGGGAGGAGCTGAGACTCTCCCTTCCTGCCTCTTGCTCTGTGATTGCACAGCGGACGGCACCCAACCTCTGGAGTGCTCGCGCCGAAAACTGTCAGACTTGAGAAGCGTTCGAAGTCCCCGATCAGTCACAGAGACAGACTGCCTCGAGGTGGCAGTCCTGGTTGGTTAGCTGTTCTGGAGCAGAAGTCTTTATCCTGCAGAATTAGGCTCCTTGTTTTTGTTTCTGGTAATGTAGTGAGTCACTCCAGGTGCCACGTCTACTCACTGATTTATATAGTATTCTCAGATAGATGTTACAGGGGTTCTTATTCTTTGTAATGGACTCTTTTTAAATCCCTTTGGTTTACCCTTTTTGGATTCCGTAATGTGACGGACGAATTTCTTTTTAACGTACCACTGATGGCAAAAGGAAGGATGAACTTTATGGCACAAAGGAATCTCTTCCAAGACTTACTGTTTTTGCATACTTGACAACGCTACCCATGGATCAGAACACACCCGAACGTTTTTTACTTTCTTAATGAGACTTGAAAATTATGTGTAGTGCGGGCCCAATTTGTATCTTATCTTTTCCCTCAGCTGGAGTGTTTGGAACCACTTTGTAGTCAAGATGAAAGCATTGAATTTTGCTTCAAAGAACTGTGTACATACAGGAGAAATCCGGCATAACCCCATTAGGAGTAGATGTGCCTGACCAGCCTGTCAGGGAGGCAAAAAATAGGCTTCATCCCAAGCTTGCCAAAACAAAAAACAAAAAACAACAAAAAACCCCCACCAAAATACCCACAAAAACATCACCTTATTGGAGAGTAAGCCAAAAGCTCCAAACANAAGCTTGCCAAAACAAAAAACAAAAAACAAAAAACAAAAAACAAAAACCAACAAAAAACCCCCACCAAAATACCCACAAAAACATCACCTTATTGGAGAGTAAGCCAAAAGCTCCAAACAGCACACACTTTGCCAGTTAAAGTGGGCAGATGGCTGCTTTTAGCAGCTACTGACTTTCAGATTGATCAAAGCCAGTGGTGAGCAAATGAAGGAGATAGGACTAGTTGTTGGCTTGATCTGTTCTGCACGAGGAGTCTCGAACTGGTAACTGTGAGTGGGTGGGCTTCTGTTCTAAGGTGCTTTGCCAGACTCTTAAGGGAGAGTGGCCAGGGAGCCTGAAAAGGAAAAGGGGTCAGTGCTGAACTGAACACATCAGGGCCCAAGCAGCTACCACAGGACACCATATGCCCGGGCTGGCACTGGGCAGGCTGACGGCTAAGTTCCTGCAAGGGTCAGGGTGGGACAGGGTGGTTTCGGGAGCCTGATCTTGGAGACCAGAGGAGGTGTAACCCAGAGCCTGACCTTGGACCCCAGGGGAGGTGTAACCCAGAACCCGACCTTGGACCCCAGGGGAGGTGTAACCCAGAGCCTGACCTTGGACCCCAGGGGAGGTGTAACTGGCTGGAGGGAGGTATGAAGACTAGGTTTTTCTTCTTCCCTCCAGTTAGATTTTCCTCAAAGAGAGCAGTGTCTTTCTCATTCATCATTTCTCTCCCCCTGTGTCTTAAGAATATCTGCCCAGGGGAAGTCCAGACACAGCCCTTTTGTGACCCATTCAGAGGACTTGGTCTCAGCCGGAAGTCATCACGGGCCTGCATGGCTTTTTGCCCTTCCCCTTCTTAGATCTTGTTTGTGGTCTTAGGTGATTTGGTTACTGGTTGTTATGGTGGCATCTCATTTGCATACCTGCCAAAGCCCAACAAGGCCGCTGTCACCCTGTTCCTTTACACCACGGGGCAACGTGCTCGGCTCCCCTGGAGCACCATCGTGGGTTACAAGTGTGGCCTTTTGCCCTCTCCACGGGAGGAGTGCTTATGCCCTGGGCTCCTCTGTTTTGCGGGCCAAGAGCTCCATCTCCTTTCCTCTTGAACTTGCATCTTGAATCCCCAGGGAATTCCCAGTTTAGAAAAAGCCACCAGGGATTCTGGAGCTAAGTCTAACCAGAGAGATTATTGTCAGTTCTGAGGCTGAACAGACTCGGTGGGAGGCCACGTGGCTGCCGATCCATCTCGGGGGTCCGTGGGGTTGTGGGTGGCGTGGGTGCTCAGCTGAGGGGAAGCAAGGCCACCAACAGGCTTACGTAGACCTGCCTCCCTTTCCTCCCCCCACTCCAGTGCTCTGCTATGAGACCGTGTGTAGGCACCACCCCCTTCAGCCTCCCCACCCCTTGCCTGATGTGCTCATTCCCATTTATGATGTGGGCTGCGTCAGTGCCTTGGAGGTAGTCAGCCTTGGCTCACCAGTGAGGGAAGAAGGGAGCCCTTTGCCCCATTTCTTCCTTTTAGGCGCATGGGCTTTCTGTGGGAAAATTGGCCCTCATTTGTAGCCTGAGTCAATGAGGGAAGATGACTTACCTTCCTTTGTGAGAAGGGAAAGAAGCCAGAGGGCTGGCTGGGACTGGGCGTGTAACGACTAAGAAGAGTTGACTTCGCATTGGTTCTCAGCTATAGAAAAGTAGGTAATGTACGGAATTAAGTATGTGAAGCAGTTGCAGGAAATTTGAAAGGAAGAAAAGAAACTGAAGCCAGTATTTTAATAATTGTTTTTTTTTTTTCTTGTATATTTTCTACTGGGCTGGGGGATACCATCAAAGGGTAAGCTTTTCAGCTTTCTGCGAAAAATCCCCAGGACCTTGTTTGGCCATTTCTATGGAAATGTGGTGTCAGATGAGTGGTAATGGTGCCCTCCAGTGGCTGGAGACCTCATTGCACACAGCCTACGAGTCCTAGGCCATGGACCAGGAGAGGAAAACCACCAGCTGTTCTCTGGACTTATCTACAGCTACAATGTTGCATTCATGAAAAACTACACTGTGCTAGGCCCATCCCAGGACGTGGAGATGACTACACCCTCCTTCATCAGGGTGTCTCTGTAGCAGGTTTTCATATTCTTTTCAAACAATGGTTTCTCTGCGTTTATTGTTGAAAAAACAGGTAGGGTAAGGAAACTACCGATGCATGATGTAGAGAGCTGTTGATTTGTTTTTGGTTTTTTGTTTGTTTTTTGGGTTTTTTTTAAAGGAAAACTATTTGTAAAATGTTGCACTAAAATGTTTTATATACACTTCAGAGACCTGTAGTAAATTATGTTGAAAATATGGCTGTTTACAGTTACTGGAGCCCACTGTCCTCCTTTCTTTTAACCAGCCTCTCTCCTCTGTGAAACTGCCCTGGAGGTGTGGAGTTCCGCCCCTGACGTTGGCCTGCTAGGCTCAAGGGTCAAGAATTGCAACCTTAATTACCCTGCCTTGCTGCCAGCCTGAAGAGCGCTTTTGTACAAATGTTGGGGGGGGGGTACCTTTCCCAAGACACTTTACTGCCATCTGCTGATGATGAATCATAGTACATGTACACAGTTACCCGATCAAGGCCATGCTGCCCCCAGATCTGTGCAGGCACCACACAGGAGGCCCAGTAGGCAGGTTCACAAGGCAGAGCACCTTAACCAGCTTTCCTTTTTAGGGGGCGGGACAGGAAGGGGTAGGAGAAGACTGATGGAGAAGGAGCGCAGGAACGGGAGCAACCTTCCCCTTGGCTATGGAGGCCCTCTGCAGCAAGACCACATCACCTTTCTCAAACGATGGAGTGTTGTCCTGACTGTGGACTTGTCAGCAAGCATTTTCCAGGAGGCAGGAACCGAGCAGGAGCTATGTCTTCCTGCTCAGGATGCCTTTCTGCACAGCACACCAGTCCACGTTCCCCGCGCCACTCCAACGCTGGGATGGTACGGAGGAGTTCACCACTTCTGCAGAGTGAGAATGATAGAATGATTAAAACCACAGCAGTGATACACGATTCGGCAGAACCCATCTGTAATTTTTTACATTGCACTGACTATGCAAAAGAAACTAGATAGCGGGTAGAAAGCAGAGGGAGGCGCTTCCTTTTCTCTTAAAAAATCAAACCTTTCAAAGGCTTTAAATGCGTGCTTTCCTCTGCTTCGCAGCCCCATCTGCTGCATCCTTATCAACTTCTTGCAGCTGCTGGCCTGGCCAGAAGTTGAAATGGGATTGTTTATCCCTTGGGTACCCAGAACGGTTCCATGTTAGGTCTTACACATTACTTTTACCTAATTTTTCTCCCAAATGCTCACTTTCTGCCAAGGAACATTTTAAAAAGGGAAATGGAGTATTGTGGAAGAAGATTACCCATCTACGCCTTTGGTGCAAATCTGCCCAGTGTTTATATAAGTGAAGTGAATGTACATTTCCACAAAAGGCAGGGACAATTTCCATGTATGTAAGATTAGGAGCAGTGTTTCGCTCAGTTCCTTCTGGGATTTCTAAGCTTCCTGGGAGGTAGTTCCAAGGTTGGCAAGAACTAGAGCCAGAGTACCAGAGAGGGACGTGCTAGGAACAGCAGCAACCCCATGCCACGTGAGCAGGCTGGATGAGCCCTCCTTTCTTCCCTCTAGTTCATGATTTATCTACAGTAAAAAGCAGATAAGCCCAGACCTCAGTACTGCCCACCGGATGAAAAATACATCCACTCTCCTTTTGGGGCAAGTCTTTAGTATGTGAATAGAGCCTTTTTGGCCCATTGCCTAACTCAAGTTCACCTTTCAGAGCCACTTTGACTCATGAATTCTGCTAGACCATGAGTAGAAGCTCCTTTAAAAATGCTTGGTAGAAGGGACACCTGGCTGGCTTAGTTAGTAGAACATGCGACTCTTAATCTCGCGGTTTTGAGTTTGAGCCCCACATTGTGTGAAATAAATATTTCCAAAAAACCACTTGATAGAAGCACAGCATTTCTCATAATGAAAAAGCTGGCACTGCTCGTTGGTCTTGGTCAGATGAGCATCTAACCAAAGAAGACCTAATGAATCATTGAATCATTCCTTACCCAAAGGCTGGAGATCATGACCTGAGGCGTACTTTCCAGCTCCACATGACTGGACAGACCTTTCCCCCGCCCTGCTGGGTTGACAGCACCTACTGGCCAGTCCAATCCATAGCACGGCTGCCCTGTTCCTGTATGAGAGGGTGAGAGTGGTGCTTTAGATTCCACTTTAGTGGCCTACCAGTTCTGCCCCTTACTGTGTGTCCTTGGGCAGGTCATTTACCTTCTCTGAGTCTCCGTTTCCTCATCTGTGAAAATAGGGACAGCAAGAAGATTAAATTAGTTTGGGTGATGGACTTAACACAAGGCCGGGCTTAGTAAGTGCTCAACAGATGTTTGCTGTTATATCACTTCTCAGTTCAAAAACGTTCAGAAGCTCTCAAGTCTAAATGTTTGACCTCATCCTACCTTTCTCAGTTGGCCTGAGTTCCCACCACCCCAGGACAGAGAAGAAACTTGATTTTCTCACATTTTGTGCTATACACCCCACCTGCCTCATGTTCCCAGTATCTACAGATGGTAGGGAATGTTTAACGGTAGGATGCTTCCTGGTGCATGACATTGGTCCCAGAAATTTTACAGATAGGGATACCTTTTAACATTTAAGGTATTTTTTTTAAGTGTGTGGAGCCCAACTCACAACCCTGAGATCAAGACCTGAGCTGAGATCAAGAGTCAGATGCTTAACTGACTGAGACATTAAGATATTATGCCTGACTTAAGAACTAATGAATTCTTACAGTATAGTTCAACTCTCTTGAATAGGTTTGGGATCCTCACTTGAGGCTGATAGAGATGACAGCAACAATAAAGCACATTTCCACTCAGTTTCACAACTGACACGCTGGTGTTTATTAGGGCAGCAGGGTGTCCTGTTCACCAGAAGAACTTCAGAGTTCCCTCAGCACCCACAGCTGGGCAGGGGCAATTCATGTGCTTCTCTCTGAAAGGGGGAAAACAGGGAGACCACGTGAGGAGCTGGTTTTGGGAGTCATTTGGTCTGGGGTCCTACAGATTTGAGCGAGGACAAGCCAATCAAGAAGACTAACCAATAGGGGGCGCCTAGGGGGCGCGGTGGGTTAAGCGTCTGTCTGCCTTCGGCTCAGGTCAGGGATGGAGTTGCAAGTCTGGCTCCCGGCTCACCGGGGAGTCTGCTTCTCCCTCTGCCCCTCCCCCGGCTCGTGCTCTCTCTTTCAAATAAATAATAAATAAATAAAATCTTAAAAAAAAAAACCAAAAACCAAAAAATTAATCACTAGAATGGAGTGTTCCAGGTGCCTTTTGCAGCTGAGGCGGGAGGTTTTGGAAGAGGCCCAACAGTGAGGGGGCGACCAGACCCGACCAGACAGACCAGGCTCCTCAGCCTAAGGGAAAGTCCCCAGCTGAGATGGAGGAAGAGGAAAACAAAGAGGAAACTGAGAAGGGAGAAACCCAAGGCTGGAAGTCCCAGCTCCGGGGAAAGGGAGGATTGGGGGGGGCGGGGTGCAAACTTAAGGAAAGGGTGGCCTGAACTTGAGTCAGACCGGCGGGACCGGCTGCACCAGGTAATCCCGCACGTTCTAGCAGTTGCCCCAAATGTCCCGTTTCCTTTTGTTTTAATATTCCAGGGCAGTGGCTGGCGGGAGAAGCGAGCTCCGCGCTGCTGCTGCTGCTGCTGGAAAGTGCTGAAGGAAGTGCTTCGGGGCCTCCCAGTCCTCCGGCAGAGTTCTCCGGTCGCCGTAGGGGCGGGGCGAGTGGGACACAGCTTTGCCGGGCGGGGGAGGGGCGCGACAGCTTCCCCTCCCCCCAGTTACAGAGTTGCCTCCGTCACGTCCCGGCCGTCCAGGAAAAGTGCTGGAGAAGCGGGAGGAACGAAAACAACCCTGGTTTTTAAAACGCAAGCCACTCTGAAGGAAGGACTCCACAAGTTAGAAACGACTCTCGGGTCTAAGC